>JAQGAS010000519.1:0-45969 GCA_034686365.1 Pachymerium ferrugineum | reverse complement strand
TGCGTCGAAGAATCAAACAATTTAAAACCACAACATTTCTCTTTACTACCACCTTTACAACAAACCCCTTTATTACTCTCTTTTTCATCATTCCTCAAAAGTTCTACTCCACAACAACTTCCATCACCTTTCTTTACCCGAGTGAAACTTCCATCTACAACAAACACCATCACCAACACCATAAATTACTTCATTACAACAAACTTACGAATCTTTATTGTAGGCAGATTTTCCACAACATAAATCCTTCTAACCATTCCCTTTGACAACAACAGCGTCGCAACACATCTCTGATTTTCTGTCGAAAATAACCCCATTGCTACAACCTTGTCCTTTTCCACAACAACGTCCGTTTTCGCAAGTGAATTAGTGCAACAAACATGGGTTTCTTTGTTATAACTTTTCCCAAAACAACAATCATTGTCTTCCGGTTCCAATTTATTTCATAGTCGCAAAAACTTCTGCCTTTTTGTCTTTGCCTCCGCAACAATTCATTCCCATTTTGAAATAAAACTCTTATACAGTTTCCGTCGCAACAATTTTTAGTTGTAGAATCCTCCCATTTTTTTGCAGCTTAATTCAGTTGCGGAATTATATGCAACGTTCCTACAAGATTCGGTTTTTATGTTTACAATTTTATCTCCGCAGCAATAAATTTTTCTTTGTTTTTCAACTGGTCTCAAATCGCTTCCGTAAAGAGATCCAAATTCTTTATGTATTTGGTTCTAGTTCTAGTATCGAAATTGAGGCATTAAGTGTGAGTTTTTGATTAAGTGTGAGGTTTGATGGAAAATGGAAGGATTATTTGGTTTATCAGGTTTATCTTATCTTTTTTTTAAATTTTACAATGTTAGCATACCATGTTGGAAGATGTTGCGACTCATGAACAATTTAGCACTTGAGATGGTTATAAAAATTTGAAAGAAGAACGGCAATCGGTACGGTAGATGTTAAACATGGTGATCGAAGAATGAGCCCGGCAATTTTCACATCTTTGCGCTTGGGCATCCGTCGGCGATCTGACGTTTGCAAGTATTGATACCGATCGTAGCACGGCTTAGAAATCCTTATAGTTGGAACGAACATCTTTTAATCTTGATGCTAGCAGCTAGAGTAAAATTCAAAGTTGTTTTATGTGTCTCAAAAGTCAAAATCCGAGAGAAATACTTTTTCTAAATATCCTCGTTACTGGCGTTTGCCTCATGCCTATATCTACAATTCAAAATGGGATTAAATTTCATTTTAACCTGCTAAATGTTGTTTCCTTCCTCTTCATGTTTTTTATTTAGAAAAGTTGTTGAAAGATTTTATTCTGTTAAGTATTGAGCAGGGAATAGACAGTAAAACGCCCCGGTCTCACTGGTTGAATAAATAGATAACCCCAACGCTGCAGCCATTCTACGGTAGTTCTGTTCTCTATATACCTTGGCCATTCTGCGTGCTTGCGCCCACCTAGTTTGATTCATATTTCATTCGAAACAAAATGAAACTGCTAACACATAATATGTTGAGTTCTAAATGTATCAAAGGCGTTAATACTGGATTTCCATTAGAAATCAAGGTGAAATTAACTATTTACATTAAATGTTATTTTTCGTCACGTGCTTTTTAATTTCCGTATAGGCAAGAGAAATTAAAGTAAACGACGTGGACTTCAACCCCGATTTTATATCCAGAATTATTCCAAAACTCGACTGGGGAGCATTTACTAAGGCAGCTCAAACGGTAAGGATGAAGACAACCTTTTAGTCTACACGTGGTTGATGTTGTATTGTATATTAAGATAGGACATTTAAATGATTTACCCACCGTCATCCCAGAATACGAAGGAAACACGGAATTTCTTAAAAAAGTTCATCACGTTTTATTAGAGGTAAAAATGTCGATATACGTAAATTTATAATTTCTTTCATACATGTAACCCTGTAGGTTGAAATTGTCAACGGAGATTTGATTTGTCCAGAGACCCAGAGGGTTTTCCCAATAAGTGATGGTATTCCAAATATGTTACTGAACGAAGATGAAGTGTAAAAGCCATAACTTTGTATCAATTTTTTTTTTCATTACGACCTATAGATAATAAAACACATTTAAAATTGAACTTGGTTCTGTTTATTCCTATACTCTGAACAAAGTACAAAAAGCATTAGCTCTTAAGCACCAATTCTTCATTTGTGACTTCTTTTTAATTATATGTACACGATTGTAAATTTATTTTCCCATAACATTGTCTCTTATTAAATACAATAAAATAAAAATTTACATTTCAAGTATAATACAAAAATTATGCATTTCCAAAAGCTTAAAAGAAAAAAACATCTCCCAATAAAGAATTTTAAAAAATTAATTTAAAAAAAAAACATTTTAACTATTATATTAATAGGATTTAATTTACCATTCTTGTGACCAAATTTGTGATTTCCATTACATTTTATTTACAACGTTTAATTCCTCTATCGGTTCTTTCTCACTGCTTACAGCGCCTTAGATATTCGTATTTACAACTATACACATTATCACAACTAAACACTGGAGGCTGAGTATTTCATTCTAGTTTCTCCATTCCGCTACATCTTGCTGTTCAGTGTAAATCACCATTTCTCTGTGACACTGGTATTTTATCACCGCTATAGTTGTTGTGATTCGTTATTGTTCCAGTCAGTTTTTTATTCAAAGCTTCCAATCTTAGAACCTAAATAAAAAGTTTTATTAATTCAATCTTATCATCTGCATGAAATTTTTACTTCAGTTTGCAGATCGGCAATTCTGTCTTGAAGTTCCCTCACTTCTTCCCGGTCGCTTGCATTTAATTGACGAGCAGTTAACATTTCTTCGTGCTGAAAATAAAGGAAGACGATTTAATGAATGGTTAGAGATAATAAGGCCCAAGCCAAGCACGAGTTTTATTACAAGGCCTAAACTAATATATCTGCTTGCACTACCTTGCATTCCATAGATGATAATCTCTGTTCGAGCTCAGCCGCATTTTGAGCTCGTTCCATTTCACGAATACGATTCATGACAAGATCTTCTTTCATCTACATACATAGCAAAAGTCAAGCAAACCTGCAAATTAGAAATAAATATGATACAGTCGAAATTTTAAAAATAAAAAAGGGCTTGTCATGCTCCTTTTAAAAAAAATAATGCTGAAAACATCAACATGCAGCTCTTTAATTTCCTTAAAAAAATTATTCAAAGATTCCGCTTCGAAAAATAAGAGGGTCATGCAGAATTGGAATTAAGTAGAATTATTCTTGCCACTCAAAAAGCTTTTTCATAAAATTTACCTCACCAAGGGATTCTTCACAATTCTGCATGTTAGGGTTAAACTGTCAAAATAAATATTCGGTTTATGTTCTTACAGGGATTACAAAAAATATAAAAAAAAATTTTCGTGAGAAAATTCAAAAAAAAATGACACAGGGAAAACATTCCTGTCCAAAAATTTAAATCACCAACTTATTTTCAGTGAAGTATATATACCTTTGATTCTAAATCAGTAAATTTCCTCTCTTCATCTTTTAGCCTCTGTAATAATTCCCGTTCAGTTCTTTCTAAATCCTCAATTTTAGAATTCAGTTTTTCTAGTTCCTCTTCCAGTCTCCTGACTTGATTCAAGCTTACTTGGTTCTATGTAATTGTTCAATTACTATTACAAATCGCTACACAATTATATAGAAAATGGTACTTGGCTTTCAAGTTCCATGACCCGATGCTGAAATTCCTTTAACTCAGCTACAGCTGTAGCTTCTTTCAGCCTGGCAGTTAATAGGTCATCTTGAAGTTGTGCAACCGTATTTTTCCCATAATCCTTTTTCTTTCCATTTTCTCCCATGTGATTTTCCTTTAGATGTTTCTAGTAAATAAATGAAATAATACATCAGAATCATCAAACTTTCAAGAACCAAACTCCTAACTTACTTCCCACAACGCACTCAAATCGTTTATTCTCTGCACCAGTTCTTTCATTGATAAATTAGTTTCAGCCTCTCTTAACTTAAGTGCAATTAATTCTTCTTGTAGGTGAGCAACGTTATTATCCGGTGGAGTATCACGTAATTTTTTATTGGCCTCTTCCAGCTCCGCCATTCTCACTCGCATATCTTTTATTATAGCCTGAGATTCAGCTTCTTTAAGTCTGATGTTAACCAACTCTTCTTGTAAAAGTTGGATTAAATCGTTAGCGTCTTTGCTTTCAAGTTTTTGTAACCGTTTAACTTCCTGTTAACAAAATGTTTTTTGTTAGATAAAATAAACTTAAAGTGATTTTCAACTTACTTCCTCTAAAAAATTAATTTTTAAATCGTTTTCTTCTTTATGCTGACTTAACTCCGTATTTTGCTGTCGAAGGGCAGACAATTCCCTTTTCAAGGCGAACGTCTCTTCAGCTTCTTGAGCACGAGTAACTTGCCCTTGAATTAAACGGTCGGCAAGAGAGGAGCTTTCCTACAATATATTCATGACCAAAATTAGTATTAAAAAAAATTAATCAACCTTCACACGCAACACAAAAAAAATATTCATAATAATAATCACCTGCTCCAAGCATTCAATTCGTTGTCTTAATAACCTGTTTTCAGTCCTCAACCTCTGCCATAAAAACATTGAATAATTTAATTACAATGATATGTAACTATAATATGATATGAGTTACACGTACTCTCATTTCGACCATCTCCTCTTGTTCTTTAGTCCGTTTGGTTGTGTATTCTTTTTCAAGCCTGAGAACAAAAATAACAGAATTACTGAAAATAACGCTTTTGTCATTTTTAATAAATCTAATTCTGTTTAGACATTAACGTTAAGCTTTCTCAATAAAGCTATTGTTACTTCATAATAATGAATCTTACTCATCGTCAACAACTGCGTGCAATTCCACGGACAAAAATCCATTCTCATCGTAACTCATACTTAAACTTTAAAATCGTTTAGAAATCTCAAATCGCAGTAACGCAATCTTGATCCGTTTAAGACCCTAGCGAAAAACCTCTCCTATTTCCCAATAATCCAGCTACAACTCTGGTCTAAAGTCTATTTAAAGTTCGTGCTGCTAACGTCAAAAAGTGAACAATGATCTCACTCTTTTACCACCTGTCACATGTGGTTCTATTCAAATTATGTCACTAATTTCATCTGAAATGTTCGAGGAAATAAAGAACCCCCTTTTTTAATAAACTTTCACCTACCAAAAATATGAAACAGGTGTTGCCTAATTAAAAAATTATAAAATCTTGGTGTAAACTTACTTTTTCATTTTCTTAACATTGTATTTCACTTGAAATGCAACTTGTAGTAAAGATTCTGCATCTGTTTCGAATTTTGCTGGCATATCTTTTTGTAAAAACTGTAAAAAAACAATTAATAAATAAAAAAAATTTTTAATTGGTTAAAACATATACATTACCTTAAGCATCCCTTCCATGTCTAATGAAAGCATATGTTCCTTACAATTTTGTAAAATACTAACAGCCACTCTAAATATCATTTCCATGCCCTTTTTTAAAGCAGAAAACATTAAGAACTGAAATCGAATCGATATAAATTACATTTACTTCAGATATGAACAGATCCATGATATGGAAAGCTAATGGAAGTGGAAGGGCTGTACTGAAGAGTGTCAAAAACCATGAAGAGGCATACATAGATACATGAAAACTCTGCGATTGAAAATGGACATGCAACTCCGGTAAAAGTTCCTGAAAAATGTTTTTAAAAAATATAAATTTTTTTACTCACAAAAAATATAAACTCAAACATACTTGAATAAGAAATTCCAATTGAAACATACATAAGCCTAACTCAGCCATACTAGGTTTAAACATCTCTCGCATACGATATTCTTGCATAATTTTTACTAAAACAGCAAAAGTTTCTTCTTCAGGCATCTAAGAAAGATTTATTTTAATATTTAATCACAAGCATTTTTAACACACTATTCACACTATTGGAAACTTTAAATTCTACGAGACCATAAAAAGAGAAAAGAAACAATCTCAATCGATTTGGCTTAAAATATCCCAAGACGACTGTTAAAAAAAATGTGTTTTCCTCATTGAATATAACATTGATCGACTAGTACTCTTGGTTACCACAACAGAAAAACCCGTTCAATACTTGACCTGATATGTGTTGCAACACATACATCTTGATGATTACTTTATCATCTGATGAAGGCAATAAATGTAAAGACGAAAAAAAAGTGGTCGTATCCCTGATGAAGAACCACACCCTACTCAACAACAAGTCAGCCAAGACCTATTACAAACTCCACCCAAATATTCTAAAACGATGAAAAATTAAATTAAAGCGTCATGCTTCCAATATGCAAATTGGGAGCTCATAATTTAATAATGTGAAAGTATTTTGTAATTAATTATACTTTATAACTGGTTTCAATTCTTGATAACAGACTACTCATTTACCCAAAGTTAATTTATTTAAGTAAGTGTAGAATATTCTCAAAAGGGTTATTTATGGCCCCATTTGGTCAGAAGTTTATGATTGATATTAAAAGTTCCGTGGTGTTCGAGCTTCCAATTACACCCTGGTGTTATAATCAGGGGTGGATACATGTTTTGTACTCAATCTCTTTGTCACGTGAGTGATGTGACATCATCACGTTTGTTGTACTATTTACAACACCTGTTTATTAGTTTCCTAGGAAAATATCAAGAGATCTGACATTAGCATTTTATCAAAAAGGTTTTCTATTTCAAGAAACACTAAACAACTTACAAGTTATAAAATGTTAAAATATACCTTTACGCTAAAAAAAATGTAAAAACTGTATTGATAAACTGTATCTATGTTATACGGAATAACGGAAATATGTCGACATGAATTTCAGTAAAGAATCCAATTAATTGAATAAAAAGTGAAATTCATTAATAAAGTTAAAATGTTTAAAAAGGAATCATTCTTCACTCTACAAAGTGAAAAATGAGTCACTTTTGTGATAGTCACTTATGAGATCAACCCCTGACAAGTCAACATAAACATTAAGTTTAAACGAAAACATGAGCTAATCGCATTCTATTCAAACATCCATGTTTCAAATACCATTAGTATCCATTTCCTCAGCGACCCCACTTAAAAAACTTGCGGAAATTAAATTGAATAGAGAAATGAACCTCAACCCTACCTGCATTAATAGTAATCCAACTATAAAAGCACTTCCTTGACAGTAACCAACCTCTCTGTCATGAAGGGAATACGCCTAAAAAGTTAACCGAATATTAAATTTCCAACCTCACTCACAAAACATTAAACTACAACTCACTTTCATAACATTAAAGAGACTCTCTTGTCCCGGTCCATCTTTCTCTTTAAAGAACTCATGTTCGGGATAAGTGCGTGCAATGTCCCTACGTATAACTTTTTCACAAGGTGACGTCTGCTTCATATATTCAGCAAACTGCTCACGGGCTTGTGACGTGTGGGCGTTGCAAAGAAGTTGCCAAGCAAGTCCACGAAAATGATGTGGGATTCCTTTCCGGACCAAATCCTGACCAGAAAAACAACAAACTAAATACGTCAATCATACAACAACCTACTTTTAACCCTGAAAAACGTCCTTACCCTGACAAAAGAACTTCTCTTCTTGCTATAAACATCCCAATCGGCTATCACTCGACCCCACAAATGCCACACATCTTCAGCATCTTCCCCAACCTCCCCTTGAGCACTACCAGAGCTTAGTGATATTTGACTCGTATCCGAACTCCGTCTCGAGTGATTCGATGTTCCCGAGAGAGAATTCAAAGACTTGGCATCCGCTTCCAGTTTCCTTTAAAGAAAAACAAGAGAAACCATCTCAATTAATTAATGAGACATGTACAATCCCACGTGGGTTTCACCTTCGAGTGAAATCTCTCACCAGATCCCATCATTAACAATTTTCCTCGTCTCACAATTCAGACCCAAAGACCTCAATCAACAAATTTGTTGAGTGCATAAAACGCATTTATAATGTGACCTATATTCCCATTCAGTACAATGGATATCATTCATTTTTTTCATTTATCTTGATTGCTAACTACAAAGGCTAAGTACCTTCGATACTCTTTCACACGTGTAAATAAATACTTAAGTGTAACTTAATCTGAATAAAATTTTATAATAAATTTACACGGCTCTGTTTTATTAATTCAGAAAGGTCAAAACTAATTTTAATAGGACAATTTCATGAGACTACTATTTACCTGTTTAGTTCCTCCAGTCTAGCCAGTAACTGCAGATCTTCCTGAGAAGGATTTTGGGCAATAGTTAAAGAGTTTGGTGTTGTTGGGGGACTTTCAGTCATGGTGTCAGACGATGGTGAAGAGCCGAGGTCGAAGCCATTCGCCTCTTCTGGTCCGTTTTGGTCTTCTCCACCCCTAAAATAAAAAAAAAAAAGAGTTAAAACTTCAATTTCTCTAAACCTAAACCACTTTTAACATGGTACAAACGAGTTATTTTATGCACGGGAAGTTCTTACCTGAAGTAACAGTTACAATTAACTGCAGGTGAATGACTGATTAGTTTTTTGGGCAGTTAAAATTTTAAAAGAGATCAATACCCTTTTCATAAATCCACCAAAATCACTAATAAACAGAAATCTGATGCACAAAGTAAGGTAATCCACATGTAACCAGACAAGAGTAATTCAAGTAAAGGTGGAAAGAGAAGCAGGTAACAGGCGTTCACCTGACACACACAGTGGAATTTGCTGATGTCATCAAATCCCAGGATACTTTGCAAAAAGTAAGGAGGTGGACTGCCTCAAGGCAGGATACATGCAACACTGACCTCCAACTCAGAATTAATACAATACAATGGTGTATTTAACTAAAAACTAATTGGTTAGGTCTATAAAGAGAGGATTTAACCCTGGAATTCTCTAACTTTCCCAAAAATGTTAAATATTTATACGTCTATAAACTAATGTTTTGATTTTTTTGTATTCATTATATATAAATATTGACGTTTTCTTTGAGTAAATAAATATTCGTAACATAAACAAACATTCACAACACGGATACCAAAAGGTTTTATCGCATTTCTGAAACATCAAAAGACTTTTTCTTCCTTTGGCATTTGAATAAATATAAAAGAACAAGGATTTCTTTCCTTCAGTCATACATAGATGAATCACTAAGGAGCGTTTATAAGAGTGAAGGAAATTTTTTTTAATCTAAAAGTTATGAAATCTGTGAAGTGAACTTGAAATTTTATTTTCGAATCAAAAATTAATATCTATAATGAAAGGAGTGTTATCATTAATAATGCACACAATATAAAAGCCATTAAACCTGACAACACCTGAACAATTTACCTTAATTAAAGTTTCTAAAGACTTTTCGAGAGAATTTAACAGGTTAAATTAAATATGACCTTTCAAATCATCACTTTTTTAAAAACGTCATGGTTAACAAAGCATGGAATTTTTGTAATAAAAATATTTTTTTGAAGAGAAAATTGTTTTTAAATATTTAAAAACAGCTGTCAAAAAATCAATTCAAACTGCAAATACTTAATTAATTGTACCTGTCAAATGTGTATTTAACAAGTGAGTCAAGGCTAAAAATATATACAAGTAAAAATAAAAGAAAAACACTTACATAATCAACGAATCCGTTATTATAAAAATAGGGCTCTTTTGCTTTTCGTTTTTCAACCTTTTAACTCCAATTCCCATGAAATTTGAAGGCAAAAAATTCTAAAAAATCATCGCGTGTAGCATGTTTCGGTCCAAAACACAGCTCCAACCAGGTGAATACATTCAGTGGGTTACGAAGGAAGCTGAAGGAATTCACCTGTGTTAACTTGACCACGGGCAACAGGTGAAAAATGCAAACCATAAACCGCTTTTCTGTGATCTTTTCACCGGTTTCTCGTCCGTGTAACTCGTCTCGAGAGGTAGTTTATCTCTGGAATTTTTGATAATCAGGTGGAATATCCATGATGTTATTTTTTTTTTACGTTATTGTTCTATTTATCGGTGTTGCGTTACGTTTTATCTGATTTATCGGGCGATGACGCGAAGGAGAATTTATTGGGTTTTGACTTACCGAATTGAGAACCTGCTCGTTTTCGGGTGGCCTTTTAAATCCTGGTTATCTGCGAGGGTTAATTCGGTGAAGTGAATCTTTATAAGTTCGCCCGCCCTTATCTTAAGAGTGATTCACTCATCTTGATTATGGTTTGTTGGGTTTCTTCTCAGCACAGCTGATGCAGGCCCACAAACATCACAGCCCCCACCGGAAGCGTAGCCGGAAAATGAAACATGTCGCACTTTGAGCAAAATGAGCTTTTATTGGATAATCAGACGGTCATGGCTATTGGTTGAAAACTTTTTATTTGCTGACGGAATAATAGTTCATTTGTGAGTACCACAGTCGTTAGGCTATGACGTCAGACTTTAAACCGAGTTGTCTATAAAACCTAAATTACAAAATTAATATTAATTTTTGCATTGACTGTTTTTAAATCTGCACTATCAATTCCACAGCGAAATGACGAAACAGGATTACACATCAATTATAAATTTTAGGGGTTTACATTGGAAAAGTTTTGGTTTGACAGTTGGACGTTCCACAGATCGGGTTTTAGAAATACCTCAGCCTAAAGCGGCAAATTGAAATGTTATATTTCAACTTTTTTTTGTCT
This sequence comes from Pachymerium ferrugineum, assembly GCA_034686365.1. Classification (NCBI taxonomy): domain Eukaryota; kingdom Metazoa; phylum Arthropoda; class Chilopoda; order Geophilomorpha; family Geophilidae; genus Pachymerium; species Pachymerium ferrugineum. Next base: position 35,319 of record JAQGAS010000519.1, on the reverse strand, counting down.
TCACTCTTTCTGATAATTTTAATCATAAACAGATAAAAATAAACTCTAATTTATTGTTTTTATCAGAAATGTTTCAAAAAAAATATTTTATTCAATTAAAAAAAATTTCATTTTTTTTACTGAAATCACAGATGTTTGAAACGAGTTTATAACATAAAAAAGACGAATAGTCAAACGCACAAAAAATGAACTTTTAAACAAATCTATCTGAAAGAATAAATATTGTGCTTGAGTAACAGTAAATGTATTATATACAATTAAATTAGCAAATTAATAAGGCTCATTTTTAATCTTTTTTGGCACATACTTGTGCTCAGATTTGTCCCTCTTTGGCGTATACTTGTGCTCAGGTTTCGCCAACTTTGGCGTATACTTGGGCTCAGTTTTATCCCCCTTTGACACACACTGGTGCTCATACTTATCCCCCTTTGGCACATACTTGTGCTCATAGTTGTCCCCCTTTGGCACATACTTGTGCTCATGTTTAACCGCCTTTGACGAATATCTGTGCTCAGTTTTATCTCCTTTTGAAACATACTTGTGCGCAGATTTACACCTTTCTGACGCATACTTGTGCTCCAATTTACACCCTTCTGACGTATACCTGTGCTCAAATTTACACCCCTCTGACATATACTTGTGCTCAGATTTACACCCTTCCGAAGTATACATGTGCTCCATTTGAACTCGCTTTGTAACATATTTATGTTCAGTTTTAGCTCTCTTAGGTTCATCCTCTGCTTCTCTCCAAAGCCTCTTTTCACTTTTTGAGGTAACTGGTTCTCCAGTCAAGTATCTCAGCAAGTTCTATATTTAAAATCACTTCAGAATAAATACACACAACAAAGTCGACAACAAATTAATCAATAAGCATCTTACAATCCTGTCGGGACGTCTCACCAGAGGAATACCAGCAGCCTAAAAAAAATTTTAAAAAGGCGGAAAACGGTGTAAAGAAAAAAAACCAAACTTTCCATGTAAACTTGAAAATAAATTTTTGGATTCCATCCAATACTTACGTGTGCGTGTTGTACATATACAGGATGGCGCAAGTGTACATTTTTCAGTAAATAGAGTAAGGTCTCCAGGGTGTAATATTCTTTTTCTCTGCAACATTGGGAAGAATGGTAAAACTAATACTGATAAAATAAAATGAATTTTTAATATTGTAATGTACCTATGAAACACAGCATAAGTTGTTTTTTGGTCTTTTGGCCACGAATGTTCTCCAAATACTATCATCCCATCTTTTTCAACTATTTCTTTTTTTTCTATGCAGTACTGACGTAACATATTCAAAGGGTTAGCTATTTCTTCTTGCTCGGGCATGGTAATTAACTTCTGCAATAAATAATGAAATAACATTTACTATTTAAAAAAAATTGGTTAAGTTTACTGGACAATAATGCTTGTTTGGTAATGGACATTGAAAATAGTAAGTAAAAAAAAAAGGTCAAAAATAAAGTAATTTGCCATACCTGTTCAGGTTTTTTATCATCCTCGATTTTTACACGGTCCGCTAAAAGATTATTGATAAAGATTATTAAAGTAAAGTAATCGACATTAGAAAAATATTAATTTTAGTTAAACCTGTAGGATCAAAAAACACATCATTCGATAGTATGCGAGAGTGAAATTCAAAAGCATTCGGCAGTTTTAATTCAAAGTTGGAATCTAATTTGGGAAATGAATTCAAATCTTACAATTCCGTAAAAAAAAATCTGAAAGTCTCGTCGAGACTTCCGATCTGAAATATTTCCATAACGTTTCACAGTTGTCTCACCTATTGCTGAATCTTGAATCTCTTTTTTAATTTTTGGGCATTTGAGCATTGGTGTTGTTTCAGATTTATAATCGAAATTGTATTCTAAAAAAGAAAGTTACCTATAAATTTCAAATTTAGCGGAAAGTTTGAAAAAATTTACCTTCGGTTGGACTTGGAACCTCGGTTTTTATTGGCACGCATTGAGGTGGCTTCATGTCGAACTTGGACTTAAGTTCATCATTTGCTGCTAAAATTAAAAGAATAATGATGAATTTTGTATTTGGCGGTTGATAATCTTTTCTATACCTTCCGGTGAGGATGGCACCTCAATTTTAATTTTCTGGCGAAGTGGGATAGAATGCTGCGTCGTGTTTGCCATGTCTGAGCTATTATGGCCTAAATTTTAAATATTAACCAAAATGAGGAATTATTAACTTGTAACTTCGTATTGAAATTTTAAAGTATGCGCGTCTCTTAACACTCATATTTTCACACATATTACATTTATTTATTTCCTTTCCAGCCGCTACCTCCATTTTGTATTTCAGTTAGCAATTGTTAACATGACGTATGACGTAACTGCCTGTATTTGTTAATAATTACACCTCCCCCTACAAAATGAACAAATCCGTTAATTGTTGACGAATTATCTAAATATTTTAATTTTAATTATCTATTAAAATATCTTCACTTCTGCATCAGAATGTAAATCAATAGATTTTTAAATCAATAGAAATTGCTTCAAGGTACACTTATAATACGTTTAAAATTCCCGCCTGCACAGCAGTGTAAACACCGCTTCCATCCGAGCTTGTGATCTACATCGCTAGTAGACCATCGTTAAAACTATTTGCCGAAAAAGAAAAGCTGAATCGGTCAAAATTGTATAAAAAATTTTAAGAGTTAAAAAGAAATAAAATTTCGTCCAATAGTTAACCCATTAGCCGCTACATGGCGTTCAAATCCACGCACCATCCTATTTGTGCCCCGGTCCAAAGTAATACCGACCGATCCATTCCGTTTGTCCGTTTGGCTGCCTGCCTGCATCGTTCAACCGACAATCATGTCGGACGACGAGCTACCTCAGGGATGGGAAAAGCGAATGAGCCGTTCGACAGGTTGGCTTGGGCATTTTTATTTTCCCATGATAACTTTATGACAAAAATAAAACGTTTGTTAGTTATTTGATTTATACGGAAGTTCAAAAAAAACCTTGCTTATGATATCAATCTTAAGTCAATCTCAATTCATAGGTCAGCCGTATTATTTAAACATAAATACGAAAGAAAGCCAATGGGAGAGACCGACAAAACCAGCGTCAACTTCATCTCCAGAACAAGTTCAATGCTCCCATTTACTCGTAAAACATAAGGATTCCAGAAGACCATCCTCGTGGAGGGAGGAAAACATTACGCGAACTAAAGATGAAGCATTAGAGTTAATCAAGGGTAAAATGCGACACAATATTTCATTAAATAGCTACTGAAAATATTTCCCCTTATTTACCCAGAGTACAGAAGCGATATCGAATCAGGTAACACAACATTAGAAGAACTAGCTTCGAAATATAGCGACTGCAGTTCAGCTAAACGTGGCGGCGATTTGGGCTTCTTTGGTCGAGGAGCCATGCAAAAGCCATTCGAAGATGCTGCTTTTGCTCTTAAAGTTGGAGAATTGAGTGACCCAGTGTCTACAGACTCTGGAATTCATTTAATCTATCGTGTTGCCTGAAATAAAACAATTCCATACTATTGTTTCTGATTAAACAATTTTGTTTATAAGTGATGTAACTGATTTTTTTTTTGTTTTTATTCATATGGAAAGCTTAGCCACTATATTTTTATTTTGAATTTTGGGTATAGTGTTTTGGTATTTTACATGTACAAAACTAATAATTTTAAATATCGTGGGCCATCTTGTATGATGTGTACGTTACTGATATCTTCAATACAGAAGTGATTTTATTTTTTAAATATGAAAATTGTAGTACCTAATATCTCTTCATACATAGGCATTTTAAGTGAATTTTAGAATCAAGACTCAGCATTCTACTTGATAGTGAGAAAATTGATGTTATTACCTGCCTACTACAAGTAAAACCCCCGTATATGGTTTAGACAAGTTTTACCTGACTGTATTTATTCAAATTAAGAAGAAATATTCTAGAGAAAGCTATACAGATGCAACTTGTGCAAAAAAACTATATCAGCTTTCCTTTGTTGTAATTCATTTTCAGATCTCTGATTTTGGTTGCATCTGGAAGTAGAAAAATCTTACACATTAATGTCACGTATTGTTCAATAAAATAGTAACAAAAAATGTCGAGTCCTTTTTTATTCGTTCATCAAACAAATTGATATCGTCTGGTAATGGAATTTATAAAGTTCATTCAACTTGTTAAACAGCTAGTAAAAATATTAATATATCTCGTTAGTGACTACTATACATCACGCTGCCTCATTTAAAAGCATTTGCTGTAACTGAAGCTGACGTGCAGTTGGTTTTTAATAATGAGCTCAAGTTTAATTTTGGAATTTTAACACTTGAAAAATAAAGTCACTGCGTACAGTAAAATTGAAATTACCACGAAGTATTAATTACAATTGGAATTATGACAAAACATTAGCTATAATAACAGCAGTATTTTCTGCACATTATAAATAACAGATCGCATCTGAATCTTCAAATGAAATGCAATTCTGTTAACGTTTGCCATTATTGTAACTCATCGCTCTCATTGGCAACTTAAAGTTAGCCGCTGCTTGTTGCTGAATCTGATAGGCAAGTGGATGAATTTTGAATCCGTACAACCTACAACAAATATATTTTATTATTAGATTTTTAAAAACATGACAGTAATTTATGATAATCAGTTAATAATTCGAAATTTAATAGACATGTAGCCAACTATTTCTGCAGAGTAATGATCTGATTTGATGTACCTGGGTATAAATTGATTTGCAGGCCTCTTAGGTCGGTATTCTGGGTGAACCATGAATAGCATATGCGGAAATCCAGTCCCAAAATAAGCTCCATCCGTGTGATGATGTCTAGATGATTTTGGGGTGTAAACATCCATACATTTAGGGCAGTACAATTTGACCATAGCTTCGCCAGGAACATCACTTAATCCTAAAGCAAAATAAAAATTTTTAGTCTAGTTATTCCTTATAAAGGGAAAAATGTACCTATGGGAAGCATCGGTTGATTCTCACAGTAAACTCTTGGGCAGTGACCAAAATCTCCATTTTGATATTTTTCAATCTGTTAGAAATGGTTAAATGTTTTATAAGATTTTATAGGTTCTTACTATTTTACCATCTGAGCGATCCCACGATTTGTTAAAATATAACGCGCATGGATTAAGCCGTATAAAAGTTCAGCAGCTTGTTCTATTAAATCACTTTGGTTTGGATTGTCTTCTAATTCATCATCTGAAATATGAAAACTGTGTGTTAGGCTACTTCTAATTTTTAAGATTGTTTAATGAAATTTTTACCAGGCTCTAAATCCAATATCATATCCAACGCCTGACGATAATGCGGCACCTGTTCATTTAATCCAGTAAGATTAAATTTATCTTGAATATAGTCTTCATCAACCTATTAAATAAAACTGAGTGTTAAAAAAAAAACCCCGAGCTGGATTAAATGTATATTTTACTTCACAGAAGAACTCATTTCCTCGAAGACCGCAGAACCATGAAATCCAAGATACTTCTTCGGAACTACTCATTTTCCTTTAAAGAAACAAAAAATAAATAGAATGCAAAATCCTAAATTGCGGTGATTTGTACAATAAAAAATGCCAAACAAATCCTAAAAATCTGAGTTACGTTGGATCGCTTTACGAGCTCCCAAAAAAGATTCAACACGAAACGGAAAATTATTGTTCTATTTTTTTTTTTTTGCGCCCGCATAATAAGGTGAAGTTAGATTAAATAACTTTAGAAAAATGGTAAAATATCCATTCAGTTTATCCAAGGCAAGGCCCCTTCAAATATAGAATTGGTTTGATTAAGGCGAGTCTAGACATGTAAGGCAGGTGGCTGGTAAGAAGTAAGCTTATTCTACATTAGGCTTATAAGAGACTGCAAATAAATGCAGATATCACACAAAAATTCAATTTAAAGCTTCAGCAATATAAATAAGCGCCCAGTAATTTTTTGTCAAATTAAATATGCGTTATTAAACTCTTAATTTATAAAATATCAAGCCTTTAAGGCTAAACCCTATTATACCTCTTCCTTGACAAGTTCGCCAGCACTACACAACTCAGTCGGAGAAAGAAGATAGCAATTGCGCATGCTCATGCGCACTATTTGTATATTATTCCGGTTGCAAACGTTTCCCTATAGATGGCGATTGTTTACGTCTGAAAAATGGCGCCATCAGACAACTTGTAACATCTTAATTTTAGTTGTTTATTTCGTGAAAAAACAAAACAAAGGATAATATTCTAGAACAGTTGCTGACAAATACCGCTAGTACTTTGAAGACGGGGTTATCTTATATTAATTTGGAATAATGGCTGAAAAACCAGAAGATCTGAATTTACCCAATGCGGTTATAACACGAATTATAAAAGATGCAGTAAATATACAGGTAGTAGGTGATGACAAGACGGTATTAACTTTATTTTTAGCTCCCTGAAGGTGTTAATATCTCTAAAGAAGCTCGAGCTGCGATTTCTAAAGCGGCTAGTGTTTTTGTACTATATGCCACTTCCAGGTTAATAAATAAAAGTCATTTGGATTTTATTATGTTAATCGAGGTAATTTTATTCATCGATTTAGTGCTAACAATTTTGCTATTAAATCTAAACGGAAAACGTTAACTGGCCAAGACGTACTAGCAGCCATGGAAGATATGGAATTTGACAAATTCGTTGAACCATTGACAGAATGTTTAGAAAGTAAAATGTTTCTTATATTTTCAATTTTAATTGATGGTACAGTTCTAAATTTTTTACAGCATTCAGAAAGGAGCAAAAAGGCAAAAAAGAGGCCAATGAAAAGAAAAAGAAAATCAAAGAAAACGCTTCAAAGAAAACTGAAGAATATAAAGATTTCAAAACTGCAGAAGATGAAGATAAAACTATTGAAGATCAAGCATCAAATGACGAGGAGTCATAGTTTATGGATCATTTATATCACATTATACTATTTATTTAATCTCCATTTGATTTGCAAATAAGTGAAGATCGTGGTATAACGTGGTGTCAATAAGAATTTGGAAATTTAATTTTGTGTTCATTAAAATGTATTAATGATTTTCGAACGGTTGCAAATGTTTTAATATGAAAATACATACATTGTGTAATAATAATGTTTATAATGGAATACAATACAGATCAACAAATTGGAAATTAGCTTAGTCAAATTGAATTTTTATATTCATGTATCCTCCGATAATCCTTTTACAACATGCTTTTTCAAAATTATAAGTTTTTCCTAGTATTTTGATTTTTTTTAAAAAGTTAATTTTCATTAAAAAGTTTCTTATACTTTTGGTTTTACGACAGATTAATAAACACGTGTTTGAATGATGATAAATTTTCAATGAAGATGAGCGCCTCTGCATTGTGCTGCAACCTGGTGAGATATTTTTGAACAAACTCATCCGCAGGGAACATGTTCTTTTTTTTTTCTATTTTCTCTTCGGTTAATTTTCGTTTTATTCACGCAATAAGAGAGCCTAACTTGGAACAAGAACTTTACATGGAAACAATTTTTTTATTTGAAAATGAAATTAACTAATTATTCAATGATTTTTTTCATTTAGGTCAACTCATGACAGCAAAATAACTAGTTTTTTTTTTTTTATTTTGATAAAACTGTAGAAGACGCGTTTGCTCTTCTTAAGCCCATAAATGAACATTTTGATGAGATATTACATAAACAGTCTAAAAGAGCCGTAAAGCAGAGAAAATTAGATGCGTTGTACATGGGCTTTGATGTGGAAGATGATGAATCCTTAATTCATCACCAATTCACCATCCACTTAAGGGTTTTTGAAAAATTGGGCCGCTTTTGTAAACAACATACATTTATTTGACTAAGTTTATTTTCTGCATAAATAACACCTTAGAGCACTAGTAATAATTCTTTAAAACAACTTTTTTTTACCATTCTTTATTTCTCAGCAACCAACTATACAACCTGCAGTTTTCTGCAGTTGGAAAGACAAGTGATAATTCCGTCGCTTCATGACAAATTTTCAACACGTTACGCTCAGTTAAAAATGAAAACACGCAGTCAGTTGAATTGCAGTTCAAGTAAGGAGATTCTTTGGCGACTGTTCGATCAAAGATAATCATAGTCCCACGTTTTGCCAGCACTCTCATTCTTCCACTTAATCTTCTCTGAATAATTATGTGGCAAGGTGAATCCAATGGTTTCTTGTTTAGTTGCACTTGAATCGACGGTAAAACCAAATGACGGATAAATGACTTCGATTCCTCACCACTAATAACCGTTTCACCCCAACTTCGCATGGCCAGATTATTGACTAGCAGAATTTGTTCAGCTAGATGTAAACTTTCAATCCACAATTTCATAGATTCGCAGTGATCTTCGCTTCTACAGTCAAGCAACAACTCTGTCTCATCAGTACGTAGCCTAAGGTTTTCTAATTCTTGTGAAACCGTACAGTCTTCTATATTGCAGCTGAATATTGGAGCCTCTAACACGTCTGCGTAGAATTGATCTCTTTTGTTCGTGTACGCCGTGGTGATGGGACCCTCATGAGAGAAAGTGTCGACGAGAATCACGATATTTTTTTCCCCGCCCTCAACAATAAACATGCAATTCTTGTTAACTCGCAAGTTATTGTTTAGTTGATATCCTTTTACCGTAGAAAGAAGACCAAAATTGTTGGGAAATTTTTCATGAAGTGCATTTTGCGGCATATTTCCTCACGCGTTGACACTGTGGCTAAAAGGTGGGTATGTGCTATTGTATGGGGTATGTAAACCTGCCCAATTTACCGAATTTAAAACCTCTTCCTGATTGGTTGGTGAAACAAAAACATTATCTCCCTAAGTGGAAGAATTTTAATCCCCTAAAAAACAGCATGTGGTAGCATGGGTCTACTTACCTCTCTTGAAAGCATATGGGAAAACTATTGACTCTATTCTCAAAATATCAGTATGTGGTAGCTAAGTTCTCCTGAAAGCACATGTTGAAAATGGTGACCACTTGCACTCTTTGTGGTCTGTTTGGCTGAATCCCGGCCAATTGGTTTTTCCATTTCGCCGAATTATGGCACTCAACAAAAAACAATATTGGATCCTGATTACTAGTGGCTAAAGGGTTGTTTGTAAACGACAAAATTATAGAAACGAAAAAGGTGGTTCTTAATTTTACGAATTTTAATCTTTTCCAATTGGTTATAGTGAAACAAAGAGATTGTTTCCCCACGTGAGAGAATTTTAATTCATTTAAACCTCGTTAATTGTTTAATTGACGTCCTTTTAGAGAAGCAAACCAGTAGATAGATTTTTTGCGCTTGTAATGCGAATATAAATGATGCAGTGAAGTTAAACTTGTTGGTGACTGACAACCAGATGGTAATTTGTAGGTCACACGTAAATAAACTATTTTATGATTTTGAAATCATTTAGAAATAACTTTTAAATTTTGAAAACTGTTTATTTTATATATATACCAAATGAAATTTTAATACTGTGTATCAAGCAAGGTGAAAATGTGTTAATTTTCTTTCAAAAATAAACATGTATAAACCTGAAAAAGTGTTGCGTAGTAATATATATATATATATATATTTATAATATAATACAAATCAACAATTTGGAAATTGATTAGTCAATCGATTTCACGAAAATACCACATCGTAAGGAAAATTGAAAAAAGTCGAAAACGTTAAAATTTGAAAATCACAACTGAGATATCTCAAAAAGTTCAAAATACATCAAGATTTAGAATTAATCAACAAATCTTAATTGAAAGCTTTGGACGATATCACCTCTGCACATAGGGCATGAAGTTAATTCTGCTGCACATTTCTCACAGCAACAAACATGCCCACAGTGCAAAAATAATATGCAAGAAACACTCTCCATGCAAACTACACATTCAACTTCAGCATGAGCTGTAATATGTGGAGCTGACGGAATTTCACTCGTTGTAGATTCCTCATCAGAAGTAAGGGAACTACTGGATTTCTCCTGGCGGATTGCTTCCAAGGTATTCAAAATTGAATTTATAACAAGAGGATTGAAGAGACCAATCTAATAAATGAAACAAAATGTTTAAATAAAAATTGATTTTTAAACATATTGGCATATACTTCTTTGAGTTGCTCTTTTCCCATTGTACACAGTTGCACGTAGGTGATTTTATGTCGTGCAAAAAGGGCAGTGTACTCTGATACACCTGCCCTGTTTAAAAATGTTTTGACTAGTGGATCCATATTAGCTTCCTACAATTATTTATAGCATGAAAAATATAATTACAGTGCAAACAAAATATAAGTTTTACCAATTCAATTACGGTTGGTGGTTTATGCGCCATCAATCTTTGATATTGAATTAACCAGTAATCCGCCTGGTCCTCCACACGCTGTTCTTCCATTTCGTGCTATTAAATTGTAAATATATATTCTCTAAAATTCTTATAACATAAAAAATTATTACGAGTCTTCTGTCCATTTCCTCTCGTCTTTGTTTTTGTTGTTCCATGACTTGTACAAGAAGTTGAGTTAGAATTTCTCTCTTCTGAGCTAACAATTCCTGAGCAACGTTTTTCCATTAGTAAGTGAAAATATAAAGCTATTTATCAACTACCTGTTGAAATGCAATATTTAAATCACGTTGTTTTAATTCTAGCATAGAAAGCTTGGCTAGTTCGTCCTGGATTAAGCTTACTTGATCACGTAAGTTTACAGATTCCTCATCTCTTTTACTCATCAGGGCAATTAATGCTTCCTTTTGTACGTTTTCCTTTAGAAAATAAAAAAAATTGTTCAGTTAAGTTACGTTGTTTTTTTAATTAACAATTTACTTGATTGAGTAACTGATTGACGTAATTCGCTTGCTCTGAGCTTCGTTTGCTTAAAACTCGATCTAATAATTCTGCAGCGGATTCGTTTCTGTTTGAGAAAGAAATCAGTGGCGTAACTACCTACTGTCATTTCTAATCACAAAATAATAATTTTTTTATTCAGTGACGTAACTTATTATATAAATTCTGTGGATATATAGTTTCAAAAACTAAATGCCCAGTTTTTGAAACTAAAATTTCGCTTTTACTTAAATTGTAACTTTTACATTGCGCATAGAACTCTGACCCTTGAAGTTACGACACTGATTACAATACCAATATATATTAAAAAAAATGTCAAATTCAAAGTTTATGTAAATAAATTACTCTTGCTGTAGTCTCTTAGTTGCTTCAGTTCGCATCGCATTTTTATAATGCAACATTTCATCACTCTGCAACATTTGCGTCATTGCACCTGAATTAAAATTGTAACTTATAGTTGTTAACATAACATTAAGAAAAAAATATTTGTACTTAAGACTTCTTTCTTGCATAGTTCTTCTTGAACTTGTTTTTTCAAAAACAATTCTTCAAATTCTAATCTGAATGATAAATGTATTTAACAAATTGTGCAGAAAGTTAGCCGTGAAAATAATCACCTTTCTCGTCCTTCAGCTTCCATGATTTCGTCAACATTGCGTGATTTTTCAGCCATGTCCAGAAGTGCTTCAATAGCTTTAGTCGATTCTATCTCAACTAAAATAACCAAATGGATCAATTGGATGAAATGTTAAAAGATGTAAATACCTTGAAGTAGATCTGATAGTAAATCTTGCCGTACTTTGTCTTTTTTAGCTTGAGCCTGAAGCAATTCTGCTTGCAACTGATTTTGTCCCTAATTAGTAAAACAGAATAAGTAATTTATTCAATAAACAAAATTTCCCCAGTTACAAACCAAACCAATATTTTCTAACCTTTGAAACATCATCTAAAAGCCGCAACTTCTTCTTTTGCATTTCTTGTACAGCCACAGTTTGCTCATGCATATGTTCTTGTAAACTTTGCTCCATTGCTATTAAACTCTTACGTTTCTGCTCCTTGATAAATTAAATCAAACTAGTTTCTTTTTATGCTATCAAAAAGATCGTTAAATATTTTATTTACTTTTTGATTTTCTAGTTGTGCCCAGTAATCAGCTAACCGCTGTTCGTACTCAGCAGCCATGACTGAAGTTGAAGTGTCTACTTCAACACAAGAGGCAATTGCCTTGGACGGAGGAATGTAATCGATATTGATTTCTACGTAATTTGGTTTAAATTACACTCGATAAACATTAAAAGCAATCTAATAAATTTCTTAAACCTGTGCATAAATATCTCATGATCGCTTCCGTCCCTTGTGTACAAATTTCTAGGAAAATAATGCTAATTATTTAAAACGTAATTAAATTAAGATTTGTAAATTTACCGGGTACAGGGTATTCCATAGTATTCGCTTCTAGTACCAGTGTGTCAAGAGTTCTGATAAAAGCCAGTTCGGGTGGCAACTTAGTAATTGAATTATTTGAAATATCAAGCGTCCGCAACTGTTTAAATTCACATAAAACACTAGGAAATTCTTGAAATTTGTTCCCTATCATGTATAACAACATATATTTAAGTAAATAACATTTGATATTTAATCTTAATATTTTTAATCTCACCACTTATATTCAAAGTCTTTAATTTCTTTAAAGACTTAAAAGTTGGCGGTAAATAACTGAGTGAATTATTGTTCAAGTACAGTACCTAAAAAGGATAAGTGTATTAACACATGTGCATGAATTTGTTGAGATATTTTACTTGTAAATTTGTCAAATTTCCTATATCTGGAGAAAGTTTCCGAAACTCATTATTATGCAAATCCAAAACTTGAAGCTGTGCTAAGTCTCCTAAATTTCCACCCTCGTGTAATGATGTCAGAGAATTGTCCTGCAGTAGTAGTGCCTTTAAAATAAATTTTCTTATTAGCTCTGAAACTCTGAAATTCACACTTTGAATCTCTTACCTCTTTTAAACATACTTTGCACCACGCATAAACTCCTGGAGGGACCTTGAAAGTAAAATTAAGATTGAGAGGGAGAGAAAATACTGTGAACTCACCTCCTTAAGATTGCAATCAGATAAATCAAAAATCGGCTCTGGGGTTTGCTTGGCCTAAAATTAAGATAATAGAATAAGAAAGAAAATAAATTAAACTCGATACGAGACAATAAATACCTGTAATAATTTATGTTCAACTTTAGACTTATAGTCTACTTCGCTTTTCGATTTTTTTGCAATCCAGCCGAAAAGCGGCATTTTAAACGAAAGGAAAGTTTCTTTCTCCAGTTTAGCGGCTTGTCACTAAAAATAAACAACATAAAATCTCTTATTTTTAAACGGGATGTAATTCCTGTACGTTTACTAGCACAAAAAGAATTTTTAAATACAATGTTTCAAGCGATCAGTTTCCAGACATAGAAATTTATACACACATCCTATTGCCATGGAAACTTAAGTAATTTTTGACGTCATAAAACAATGACATATATAAGGCTAATTGTAAAGCGATGTCAACCTCTAACGTCAATCATCTGTTTACATTGTAACTATTGACGATGTTACTTACTCTTGTGTGTTTTGAATAGACTCCTCTAGTAAGTTGAGCCTTTTAAAGATGGACGAACGGCCAGTGCCTGGCGTCATCTACCGTTAATTAAATATACTAAACTTACCTGCCAAAAGTTTTAAAGCAAATTATTTTTTTAATTGTAATTTTAGACAAATGAAAAAATAAAATGCGATTTTTTGAAAGGTTTATATGAAACATAAATATTATTCGCCACCGCCGTTCTGCAAGGGAACGAACTGAAAAACCATTATGGCGGATCCGTCAACGCTGTAGTGTAATATCCACTGTTGTTGCAGCTCAAATTATTTATTCTACACAACACTGAGAGCTGCCTCTCTTTCATCATATTTACAATTTAACCACAGAGCATGTTATCATAATCCCCCCGTGCAATTTGGATAGCGATCCTTTAAAGAATCGAGTATGATATGGGAGCACAGCAGGGCAAAGAGAGTCGTCTCCCTACGCCGGTTGCTGCAGGAGCCAGAACAGCAAAAACAAGGAATAAAGGACGAGATGCAAGACTCCCTGGCGCTAACATTTTCACTGAACATAGTGGTAAGTGTTTGATTTATTAACAACAAAAAATGCATGCCAAGGTAGTAACAAGCGGTGTGTAAATTGATGTGCATGATAAAAAAGAATGAATGACTCATTCAAAACCTGAGATGAAATATAAATTAAGGGGGCTAATTGATTTTATTTCCTTCCAATACAATCACATGATAAACATCGCCCACCGCACACTCCATTAAACGCAAATTTGTAGCTAGTTAATTCCGTAAAATATTCCAACAAATTAAAAACCTGTTTTGACATTCCCCCGATTACCATACAATTTTCATCCTCACGTTTTAATCTCAAAAGACTTCAATTTTTTCTCCTCTTCCGAGCTATAAAATTCATGGCCTTGCCACGCAAACATTTCCTTTTTTTTCACTGCTAGAAAAATCTTTAGACTACATTTTCCCACATCCTCTCAACATTACAAAACACTTCAATTATTCCAACTATGAAATCACTCAAATTAACTCACGATATTTGTAATCTCAACACGTAATTACACATTTTTTACTTAAATGTATGTTACCATATTCCTTGAAAATCTGACCGTACAGGGCGTTTAACCTAATAAGAAATTCCCAGCGGCTGAAATTTAGTAGTGAACCATGACAAACACCTATTCTGTTTACCTACCCTTTAGACAATTCAAATAAATGAATAAAAAAAACCGGGAAATATTTATAAGGAAAGGCATTCTCACCCGATCTAAAAATAACAACGTAAAATAACAAAATGGATTTTTTATGTGGTGTATAATTTAAACCAGAAATTTTTTTTTTAAACGGCAGATTTGAAGTTATTAAAGGGGCGCTCAATCACATTAAGGAAATAAATTTTGAAGCTGTATTTTTATATAAGTGAAATAAAAAGTGTTTCTCTTAAGGGGTGTTGTCTGGACTTTCATTTTCTCTTCCCTACAAGAGTTGGTTGACCTGAAAATGGATGGAGCCTGTCTCTTCTAAGTCGCCATGGCAACCGCAACTGACAGTATGTGGGAAGGAAGCTTGACTCCATCTCTCTTTCTCCTTTACTCTTTTTGCTGGCCTTGAGTCTATCGTTGAGCACACATGAGTGGTGCTAGTGATTTTCATTTAATTCATCCGGTATTGAATACGATTTCTTTGAAAAGGAGAAGAGTGGACAAATAGGCCTAAAGCGGTTGCAATTAAAATGGTGGTTCGTCGGGCAACCATCTGTTATGCAATTTTCTCAACTCTAGGTATTAAAAAAAATTGTTTTGTTCATTTGTGTCTTTGTTTTTTAATTTTCTCATTTAATCTGAGGTCACGCACTGATGTGATTAAAAGACAACTCTTAAGGGCACGAAGGGTTGGTGGTCTTAATCCCCCCAAGGCTGGATACTCTGGTACATCCACAGAAATAGTTAAATATTATATTAAAAGATTCTAAGATGAATTACTGAGATGATTTTTTTGTAGGATGAATTGATTATTTGTAGATAAAAACCTTAATAGTAAATTTACAATCCGAAAATGTCAGACATCAATTGAAAAAGGTTTGTTTGTTAAAGGTTTTAAAGAAGTGCCTTCAAAATACAGGTTTATAAAGGTTCTATGGGTACCCAAGGATAAGCAAATCATTTCGGTGGAATTTCAAGTTCCTAAATTTCTTATCTGCAGATTGGGGGAAGCTGGGGAAGATACAGTTCACTGTGACTAGGGTCATCTGCAGCGATAAACAAAATGAAAATCACTACATAAAAACAGCCGGAAATATTTCTAATCTCATTTTTTCAAAACTTTATTTCTTTCTTTTTTTAAATAAAAAGCAGGAAATATAACTTATCCATTAACCTAATCACAAGTTCGACTGGCAGATTGGCTTTTAAAATTTTTTTTGAGTTACAAATTATGACATAAAACTCGAATTCCTTTTTTTTTTTTTTTAAATCTACTATGTGATTATTTCTGTTATGAAATGTTTCAAGGTGCTTAGGCTTGTCCTACTTCTTTGAAAAGATTGAAGCTAAACCACTGAAAACCGAAAAAAAT
Organism: Pachymerium ferrugineum; assembly: GCA_034686365.1. Lineage (NCBI taxonomy): Eukaryota > Metazoa > Arthropoda > Chilopoda > Geophilomorpha > Geophilidae > Pachymerium > Pachymerium ferrugineum. Next base: position 19,325 of record JAQGAS010000519.1, on the reverse strand, counting down.
CTGAAATTCTTTACCAAGCCTAAAAATTCTTGGGTGTACAAACCCATAAAATATTTATATCATTCAAATAAAACTTTCAAACCTTTGATGGGTCTGATCCCAAAAAAAAAAAAGTGACTCAGTTTTTTCGACGTAGGACGCAATGGGATTTGACAATTCAAAGAAATACTTTCACTAAAGGTTATTTCCCCTTTAATTCCACGGGGTTAATGCGACGATTAGGTTACAATTCGCCCGAAACCAAAGCCGTAGGAAATTTCAAGACAAATTTTAGACAAGGTAGAAATAAATTCTCATTTGTACCAGTTCCCATTGCTAAAATCCCTACTTAATTAACACGGGATTTCCAAGAGGGGGAAAGAGGGAACGGGAAGATAAAAGGGAATTACGATAAAAAGTTGTAGTACTTGATGGGAACGTTAAAACAGAGTGGTCTTTTGTTTAAATGGCGTCAGCCATGTTGTGAAGCCCATTCATAACGAAAAAGAAGAGAATTGCCCATTGAGCGAAATGTAACGCCCACACAACGACGAACCATCATCCATCCATCCATCCAAATCCTGCAAGTATGGTTCAAATGAATCAATACGACGCAGGGAAAAGAAGGTTTGCTCATTATCCTACAAGGGGGAATTGGCGTGGATGATGAAAGATGTCTTTTTTAAAGAAAATTTATTATCCTTCACTAGATATGTAGGTTATGAGAATAAGAGATGATGAGATTTTTATCCAAAGAGGATTTAAAAATTGTATCTGGATTTGATGTGCAGTAGCCCAACTTGTCCCTGCTGTGCACACTAATGAGGAAGAGGAAACGATTGCCTACACTAACATAATTATGTGATTTTGTGTGAGGTGGTTTGAAAAATTGGTCGGATTAAAACGTGGGATTTTGATCTGCTTCAAAGATATTTAAGTCGATTAAAAAAAATTTGTTTGTTTATTTATTTGCAGAAGCGTTATTACAAAGTAGACCACTTCCTGACATTCCCGACCTTTCAGATGATAATGCCAGTATAAACTTGACCTTTGATAATGTGTCGCGGTGGACATCTAAGGAGAATTTATTATGCCAAGAAGAAGATGATCCCCAGTTATTTGTTGCACTATATGATTTTCAAGCTGGAGGTGAAAATCAGCTAACGCTTAAAAAGGGTAAATGAATATTTGTGAAACAAATATTTGGGAGTCAAATGAATGTTGTTTATTTTAGGTGAGCAGGTGCGAGTCCTATCGTATAACAAAACTGGAGAATGGTGTGAAGCTCATTCACGAACCGGACAAGTGGGATGGGTGCCTAGTAATTATGTGACACCAGTGAATAGTTTGGAAAAACATTCCTGGTACCACGGACCCATCTCTAGAAATGCCGCTGAGTATTTGCTTAGCAGTGGCATCAATGGCAGTTTTCTTGTTCGAGAGAGTGAAAGTAGTCCAGGACAAAGATCTATTTCACTTCGATATGAAGGAAGAGTTTATCATTATCGAATCAGCGAGGATTCCGAGGGAAAAGTACATCATTTTAAAATTTATATTATTCAATGCATTTCTGAGATTAAATTTTTATTCAGGTTTATGTCACATCAGAATCGAGGTTTAATACTTTAGCTGAATTGGTGCATCATCATTCGATGCATTCCGATGGGTTGATAACTATGTTACTGTACCCGGCTCCTAAAAGGAACAAACCGACAGTGTTTGCTCTTAGTCCTGAACCTGATGAATGGGAGATTGAACGCACAGATATAGCTATGAAACATAAATTGGGTGGAGGACAATATGGAGATGTATATGAAGCTGTATGGAAAAGATATAACATGACAGTTGCTGTGAAAACGTTAAAGGAGGATACAATGGCGTTGAAAGATTTCCTAGAAGAAGCTGCTATTATGAAAGAAATGAAACATCCCAATCTTGTACAACTGTTAGGTAAACAATTGGACTTTGGAGTTTTGACTTCTCATCTTGTTTATTAATAAATGATTCATGATAAAAGTATTAGTAGTGATAACAAGTTTTTGATTGGATTGTAAATATATTAAATTTCTTATTGCTGCAATTCAAATGTTGCTACAAGAATTTTCTGACAAGATGAGATATTCTTCTTTGCGCATGGCAATAAGATTGCTTAAACTCGCTATTTAAAATCAAGTTTTACTCGGGAGGAAAATAATAATAAATAATTATGGGGGATGGGGTTTAGGGAATGTATGAATGTTATTGTGCCATTCATAACCTGTTTTTTTTTTTTCGTTGTATGTTAGGTGTCTGCACTAGAGAACCTCCATTTTATATCATCACAGAATTCATGAGTCAGGGCAATCTTCTTGATTATCTACGTGCGGCCAACAAGGACGAGTTAACTGCCGTAGCCCTTATGTACATAGCAACGCAAATTGCTTCGGCAATGGCGTATTTAGAATCTCGCAATTTCATCCACCGGTTTGTTTTTTTCTTTTCTTTGTGCATATTACGTATCTTTTTATTTATCTTTGTTTATATTTTTTTTTTTTATAAAGGGATTTGGCAGCTAGAAATTGCTTAGTTGGCGAAAACCATTTAGTCAAAGTTGCAGATTTTGGTTTAGCTCGGTTAATGAGAGACGATACTTACACTGCTCATGCTGGTGCTAAGTTCCCAATAAAGTGGACTGCACCAGAAGGATTAGCGTATAATAAATTTTCAACAAAATCGGATGTGTGGGGTAAATAGTAATTTCTAAGATGTTAAGTAAACCAATTAATTTTGAATGATTTTTCAATTTCCAGCATTTGGGATATTGCTATGGGAAATTGCTACTTACGGCATGTCACCATATCCGGGGGTTGACCTAACTGATGTTTATCACATGTTGGAAGGCGGGTACCGAATGGAATGTCCACCTGGATGTCCCCCTAACATTTACGAATTAATGCATTCTTGTAAGTAAATCTTTACATTATCTTTAGATTACATTTATATGACAATATTTAGGGTTAATAAATTAAATATTTATAATTATTAGGTTGGCAATGGAACCCTAATGAGAGATTGACGTTTAAAGAAATTCATCACGCTTTAGAAACGATGTTTCAAAATTCCAGTATTAATGAAGGTAATTTTATTACACCATAAAATTTTAATTCGAAGTCTCATGTGACCAGGATTAAAGTGGCACCAGTTATAATAATGAGACAAAATGTCGGCTTTGCACGATATTTGAATTTTAATTTACACATCATCGAACAATTTGAGAAAATTTTGGAAATCGTAATTTTCCTAAACAAGTGCGATAAAGTTATTCTACAAACGAAATTTTTTATTTCGATAGTGGCAGTTAAATGCAAAATGATTCCATGAGTACCGGAAAAAAATTAGGTCTGCAACACTTTAAACCTCGTTTGTATACGAAATGAGCACATGGGCTACTCAATATCCCATCGTTAATAAATTTCTGCTTTTAACAACTGCATGTTTTATGATTTACAGAGGTAGAAAAACAGCTTGAAAAGAGAGTTCCAGTAGCTACAAACATGGCGTATAAAAAAAGCCGCAGTGGTAGTAGTCCCAACATTCATACAGCACACAGTGACGATAAAGGTAGGTGTTTATTTCTTTATAAGACTTGATTTTTTAAATTATTTCTCTTATTATACATTTATTCGCATTACTCTGTCTGTGTTTTCCCACTATTGGTTTCAGGCACCATCCTGGCAGCGTCTGCAGGGGATCCACCTGGGAGAACGTTTGGACAAATCGTTCCCACCAAGGGTTCAGTTCAGTTACGCCTACGTGGACCGCGCAACAAGAAGGCACCCACCCCGCCCAAACGGACCAGCTCTTTCAGGGACAGCGTCTGCACTGATCGCGATAAGACTCCAAGCTCTACCGGTGACCCTTCCGATCCTGGTAGAGAAGATGCTAACGGACATCGCGAATTGCAAGAGCTAAACAGCAGCAACGAAGACACCGAAAGCGAGGCACGTGACTGCACGCCAGAAACGGAAGATGAATTCGCCACTTCGGGAGTCAATAAAACATCATTACAACCGGAAAAGAGAAAGGCCAGAACTTATCCACCAAACGTTAGGAAGATTGACAAAGTGAAGGAGCAACAACCAAAGAGAGTGATAGGAGCATTGGAGGTGCAAAATGTAACCAAGGCTATCAATCGATATGGTACACTGCCAAAAGGTGCGAGAATCGGTGCCTATCTCGAAAGTCTGAGGCAACACGGTTTACAATCTGATGGATCGGGTGATTCGGCCCAATTTGAAACAATCGCGGACGAGACATCTGATGGGTCGCCAGGAGCGGTGAGCCTCCAAGAACGGTTGGAAACCTTTGGAGGTGTAGAGAAATCAAATATATGTTTAGAAGGATCGCTAAGACCGTCAGCTATGTTAAGATCAAGTTCTGCGTCCGGGTTCCAACCGCAACTCATAGATATCAACAACGTCCCCAAGTTTAGTCCCAGAGTTTACCCTCAGTTTCAGAGGCAGAAATCAGATTTGACGCACAATAAATCCAGTGTTCAGGAAGCATCTTCACCTCCGCAAGCTCAGTTGAAGCCAGTGCCTTCACCTCGAGTGCAGCGAGCTCATAAAAGTCGTGAAGGAAGAGGGAGAAGCAGTGGCGACATGTCCAATTCGTACAATCAACATGATCGTTCGTCCGATTCGGCCGAGAGCGCCAAATCTTCCGACGGTCATAAATCTGGAACGTTGGTGATGAGCTCTTTTGGAGGTGCTCATATTCATACAGGGTCCATTAGAAGAACTTTGAAAAAACGACCAAAAGAACGACCACCAAGTCCACCTCGCGTACCTATCGGAAAAGGCGGACCTCGGTCGGATTATGCGGCAGTTATCAAACGACCGGAAAGTAAATCATCACCGGTGACGCCAGGCGAGAGTTGGCCAGAATCGAATCGCACTTCGACCGGTCCGAGCGAATCGAACACGGCCGATTCGCCGTCTTCCTTCACAAGGGCGGTGATGGCCGCCCATCAAAGTCTGGGTGACTACCGACCACCTAAACCGATTAGAAAAGAGTCGGTTAATGATACGAAGAGGTTGAGTAAGGAATCCGAACCGGATAAAGGCTCCCCATCGTCACCCAAAAACCCGGCCGCACAGTTGGTTTCGGAGCTGTTTGAAAGTCTACGGCAAAAAGCTATCCGGCAGAAAGAACAGAAAAATGAAAATGAAGATGGGAAGAAGAAAGGGAAGGAAGAGAATGAAAATGTATACGAAATAGCGAACCAAACCAACGAAAATGTGGTGGAAGAAGAGAGGAGGAATAGCGGAACGTTTTCGAGTTTGAAGAAAATGTGGGAAAAGGAGAATAGCGGCGATAACGTTAACGAGTTAGAAAAAAAATTGAGTCCAAAAGTATATAGGAGACCAGACACGTTAAAGTTGAAACCCACAGTCAATGAAGATGAAGATAAGTTAACGGAAGAACCTGTCGCACCACCTGAGGAATATCAAGATGAAGTCGTGGAGAAGATTGAAGAGAAGAAAGTGGAGGAAAATGAAGAACAGAAAGAAAGTTTATCACCAACGATTGGTAAGAATGTTGATAAACAGGATTCACCTGACACGAAGAAAACGTGGCAAACGAATGAATTAGCATCGACCAAACCTAAATTATCCCGAAATGCGACTCCGTCTGAATCTCCTGAGTTGAATAAGGAAAGAGATTTGATGAATAAACCGACCGTACCTGTTAAACCTATGCTTAAAAGTGTACGGCCGGTTCAGTCAGCGATAACGAAGTTGATGCCATTGGGTAAAACGACTGGAAAACCGCAGGTTCTTCCAAGAAGTTTCGGTAATAAGCCGCAGGAATCAGAAAGTGAGGGGCAGGATGAATCCACTGGCACGGAAAAGTACAGCAAGGAATCAATAGTTGAAGTGTCCACGGCACTTGAGATGAGTATTGCATCTTTGAAATCAGCTTCCAACGTCAATAGTGCATCGTTGATGCAGTTGTCGGACAAAGTGACACTCTTCCATACGTGCTGCAGTTGCTACGCCGACAATATTCCTCCACACGGACGCTTTCGGTTCCGCGAGTTGCTGTCACGTTTGGAAAACCAAGCGACTAGTGTAAGAACATGTAATTCGAATAACTCTGCTGACAGTGCAAAGCTTTTCTCCGATCTGCAAAACGTGATTAAAGACCTAGTTAATATTGTCCAAAGGTGAAATGAAAACGTCAAATTTGTTAAAACAGAAAAATTAAAAAAAAAAATCCTTCCTCTGAATCCTCTGACAACCTTCCTCTCTCCCTTTACCCAAGAACCATTTTTACTCCCTTTGATGAATTATTTAATTGATAAAAGTAAAAGTAAACTAGTCTGGATTTTTGCTAAATCTCTTTACTTAGTTTAAACAGTCACGATTTATTGTCTGATAATGTTTGTTTGCTTTGTACAGAATGGAATTTATCAATAACTGCATTTCTTGTATTTGAGGAAAAAAATTGTGTCGAATGATTTCTCTCGATAATAGACTTAAGGAAAAATGCAGGTAGTGATATTTTTGAAAAATAAATGGTACAAAGATGTGTCATCGATTACCGTCTAAGGTTTCTGATGTCTAAAATTGATTTGATAGTCAGGGAAAGAATATGTGAATAAAAATATTTTTTTTTTTTGTAAATGCCGCTATGCATTAACGGCATCGTTTTTTCCGTATTAATTTTTTAAATAAATTTTAAAAATAATTTAAGTTATAAGGGTTTCAATTGGCTTGTGAATGTGAGAGTATTTATGTCAATAATAGGTTAATGTACAGTAACAAATCGATTCTTTTGTGAGGTTTATACATAGAGCAGCTTGAATTTTGTATCTTTACTACAAAGTTGAGTTTTAATGTGCTTTTCGTAAATTTAAACATAGAATTCTTTTTTGTGTATAATAGTTTTGACTAACTAAACATTAGTTTCCTCTTTCAGCGCTTGTAAAATGTGATGATCACGTTAGATTTTACAATTTGAGAGATTCTTTTTTTTTTTTATCTTTTTTTTTAATAAGCGAATTTTTGTTGGGAGCCTTAAAGAAAAAAAAGTTAGCTGTACTGTGCAGTCAATTTGTGTGCCAAAGAGAAATTAATTTATGTTTTTGAAGGCTCAAAGTTCTTAATGTATTAAGAAAGGGGAACAAGTAATTTCCTCAATGAAGTGTTTGACTCTGACAATTTTTATTTATTTGGTATCAGTTCAAGATTGTTAAATGTAGATTTAAATTAGACGAATTGCAAATTTAATTACACTTTTTTTTCGTATAGAAACTAAACTAGTCATAAAAAGAAATTTTTATTGGGAATATTTTTTAGAATAACAAAAACTTTTTTAAAGTATTAAAGTGTTACAGCTTGCATTCCGGTAATCTCTTCTGTTATTCAAAGAATTTTTTAACACATGCAGTTTTGCATTTGTAAAGAAATAGATGTGGTGACAAGTTGTTTTCCATATGGATGATTGTAAATAACACAAAATAAAATAGGAATGTGTATAGTGAAACTGGCCGATTTCATCTAGTTCTCTTATTTTCCGTATGGACAACATAGGGCACCCATTGGAAAACCTACTATGACCTTTCGCGAAATTGGTGAAGCAAATTCATCTGAAATTATAATATAGTTAATGGTTTTTGTTTTTGCAGTGCAGTCAACTTTAAATTTGTAGTGGGCTAGTAATAATAATCTTCATTTTCAGTAATTTTTAATTTGCTTCTAAGTTAAAATTGTCTGACTTTGCAAATTTGGAATTGGAGTAACTAATTAGTAATTAAATGTTAAGTATGTAGAAAATTATAAATTACCTTCACGTGAGTAAGCAGGATAAGCACTTGCGTATAAAATTAATAGCAACATAAAGAAAAGTACTTGAATTGCACTCAGTGTCATTTTTCTTCTCATGCTTAGTCCGAACATATGCGAACACAATATCTAAAGATGAGCAGAATAGATAACATCGTATCTAACCCATATTCAAAAAGTTTTATCAGCAATCTGACGTCTATCAAATTCTTTTGTTACGAGGAATTTGGATTAATAAGCTTTCGAAATGTTTATTAGTCAACATGGGCGAGTTAAGCATTCACATAACCATTACATATCTCAATCTTGAATTCATCACATTATTGCACACGCTTAGAATTAGCTGCCATCGTTAATTTAAAGCTAAATTGCCATTTTCCAAGGAAACAATTTTAGGATTGTCAGTGCTAGCATCACAACTGTACCTCATAGTTTTTAATGTAAGACTTACGAAAAATAAATAAAACAACTACACATTTTACAAAAAGTAATTCTTGCAATAACAAAAATGAATAAATTAAAATATATCACCTCTAGAAATAATCTCGTGTATTATTGTGAAAAACTCAATTTATAAATATATTATGCATATAAAGTAGGCTTTTTAAACACGAAAAAAAAACTCAATAAATTGTCTGAAATATTTCCAAAACCTCTGTGCACATACAGAACCCGATAAAGCGATTTGCTAATCTTTTGTTTGCCGTATAATTATTGGAACTGTAAAACAAAAACAAAATCAGTATGATTTCAAAATTTGTGAAATGATAAGAAAATTTACCAAAAATAATTAATAAGATAACCAGTATCACAATGGCGAGAATTAAACGCATCTGAAAAGTAATATAAATTGTTACGACCCGGCTTTTACCATTCTTCAAAAAATTTTACTTTCATTTCTCTCCACCACATATTCCTATGAAGCCGCCTTGAAGACTGACGGAAAAAGTTAGCAGTGTTGTTTAAATTTTCTATAAATTTATAAATATTAAGACATATCCAGCAGTACAATCAGTATAATTTGATTATAGGTACCTGATTGCTCTTGTAAATCAGTTAACTTATCTCCTCGCTCTATAACTCTGGTTATATTTTCTCTCATCACTTCAGCTACATCATTTACTTGTCCCTGCACTCTAAAATATGAAAACAATGTTAATAATCACAAATCAGAATTTTATTAAGCAACCTTTACTGTTGGAGTTTATCATCCTTGAACTTGATGCTTCTGTTTTGAGCATTGGGCCCTCTAAATTAAGAATAAGCTATTGTAGAAGATTAAAACAATTTCAGTGATGAATATTCACGTCAGAAAGAAGTCTTCATCGTCATTTGAATCATTGCCCAGTAATTCAGCCTAAATAACAATGACAGCTGTTAAATTTGTTTATTTCATATTTTGTTTTTTTTAGACCTTTTCGACGTCTTTCGCGCAGTCCAAGTCTTCCTGTGACAAATTTCGTTTAAATTTTGGAGGCATTTTGAAATTAGCATTACAGAATCTTCAGCAACTAAATTTATTCCGCCATTGGTGAAATCCAATTTCGTTTCCGGTTGTAGTTACACGATTCGCCTTTAGATGTCAGACCAGCGCACTGCGACTGCGTTTTGTAACGTTATGGTGGAAAGTGTGAATCGTATTTTGGCAGATTTATCACGTTGTAGTGTTGGACCAGACTACTATCCTTATTATTGAAAGGTTACCACAATGGGAGAGCCTAAGGATGTTCTGGTAAAGTTTTGTAAAAAATATCTGTGACTGATATTAAACGTCGTTCATTTTAGGACTTCAAGTTCAAACGAATCTGTAAATTGCGAATATTCCAATCATCAAACTCTGCACAATCCTTTATTTCGGAACCAATCAATTTATTGGCCGTTTCTAATACCTACGATTTAATTTTTGTTGGTTTCCCAGAAGGTATTTCAAAAACTAATGTAAAAAAAAAAAGCTTAGTTTTCTGTTGGTTATTTTAGGATTTAAAGTATTCAAGTTAGAAGATATTCTAGTTTTGGGAGATGAAAAAAATGCTATTCGAATAGAAGCTAATTCATACAAATCAAAAGATGTTTTTCTTCCATCACAGCCAGTGCATTTAGCTTTAAGTTGTGATGACTTAACTTTAGCTGTTTGCGTCATAAAAGATGCCAATTATCACAGTTACATGTTTGATGTCAGAGCATTTGTAAATGAAGTAAGTTAAACGTTTTAAAAGTGAAAGCAGTAAGTAAATTTTGTAACTTTTAAGGCGGTTTCACCTCAACCATTTACGAGTGTGCGGTTGACTACAAATTCATCTATTAATTTAACTGATTTAATATGGAATCCTGCAATTAACAACGCATTAGCAGTTTGTTTGTCTGATGGCAGTGTTACTATATATGAAATAAATCAAAATTCAATTACTATTAACGGTTCAGTAAAAACCGAAGCCACTGCAAGTATGTTGAAAACCTTTAAGAGATTTACAACTTTTTTGTTTATATTATAATTTAAATTTTTTAAAGTTTGTTGGAGCCCAAAAGGAAAGCAGATAATCGTTGGAAAGAGTGACGGTTCTATGATCCAATTTAAACCTAACTTACAAGCAGTGAAATCTATACCAGCACCAAATATTTTTGAAAATCCATGTTCTGGTATATTTGTTTTGTTAATGCTTAAAAATTATCTCAAGAAGGAGTAACAATATTTTTTTTAGTTGTTAGCATACTTTGGTTAAGCAGTTTCAGTTTTGCTACTGTCTACAAATTTCCTAATTCTAATGATGACGGACTCAATTTAATTATTGTTGACACACCCGTAAGAGAGATGATGTTTAATAGTTAATAATTTTTAAAAATCAAGTGTTTATTAATAGAAAAACGCCAATCCAATTTTCACTCCTTATGAAGATATTTGCTATAGTTCTGCGGGAGATGTCGTACAAAGATATTTAATGATTCATCAAGCGGAATGGTATTTTCAAAGACGACAAACGATTATTCTATTCTAATTAACGTGATTTCTATATTATTAGGCGTATTCTTATGTGTGCGTCCATCACTTCGATGGAAGTTGGTTTATTAGGATTATCGCCTGAAAATATATGGGAGCAGTGGTGTCTGGAAGACCAAAGCAGAGCTGAATTGCCATTAGAAGGAAGTGAAGATGTTCATCCTGTTGGCATGGCGATTAGTTACAATTCTACAAGAGATATTCCTATACGTTAGTGGTAAACAGTGTACATTAAATGCACGTTATAATTGTGAAATGGTATTTGCAGACGATGGTACTCCACTTCCACCCATGCCAGTCTTATTTTTACTTTCATCAAAAGGCATTTTGTGTCCATTCTATACAATAAATTTAATAAGCGATGTTCCAAGCCTTCAACGCCGGCCTCAAGCGTTATCAAGTGAAGGATTAAGAATTGGTAATGAAAAAGATGTATAATAATAATAGTATTGCGTTTTGTTAAAACTTGTTGCTTCAGTATTAGTTTTTTCAAGAATACACATTTAAATTTTTGTAAACATTGTTACGTATTTAACAATTTTTTTTATTAATTATTTTTATTTTTTATTTACAACGCCAGGAGCTGATAATATTTTGGGATCAAAACCTCTTTCCACTGTTGTCCCAGCATCTCAAGTTGCATCGCCATCAATTACAGTTTCATCAACTGTTAAATCTACACCTTCCTTTGGTTTGCCCGTTGGTCAAAGTAAGAAAACAAAATGTATTCAAGTTTAAACCTTGTTAATTGGTTAATTATTAAGTTGAAGGTCCACAGAGAGGAAGTATTATGTCAGGGACGTCATTAATTGGAAAAGGACCTGGGATAAATCCAAACGCTCCATTTTTTATGAGCAGTAAGGCTTATATAAAAAGATTTTGTTTATTTTTGTACTGACTTTTTATTTTAATAGATACCTCCTCAAATCAGATCAAAACCTCAATAATCACTACTGAAGCCAAAACTCCCGTAGTACCTCGTTCTGGGTTACTATCGAATATTCCGAACGTTACTATTACGTCAGAGCATTTGCCGGCGGCAGTTACTGCTGTATCGCCATCTTCTGTTCCAAGCATGCCAATACTGAAAAATCAAGCCATTGCACAACCCAATCAGACGTCCGCATTTCAACCCCCACCGTTGATCCATAAAAGAGCAAATCAACATGTTTATTCGAATGAAACTACTTTTACAGCAAACCCCGGGGATTCTTCTGTGTCTGTGATGAAGAGTGCCGAAGAAGTTTGTTTCTATTAATTAAACAAATTACAATTTGATTTAATTTAATTTTTTTACTTTTTTATAGGAGAGACGAAACTCAGTTGCAAAGAGCGTGTATGGAAATTGCATAATGGAAGAAATCTCCACTTTCAAGAAAGAACTCATGGAGCTTAAAGTAAAAACTGCACAATTAAGGGTCTGTGCGGATCAGAACTTGTTGTTAACTTTGAGGGAAGGGATAGATGACATGGAAAAGTTTTCGAAAGATATTAAAGCAACATCATTGGTACGTTTGTATATTTTAAATTTTCCTTCTGTTCTTATATGTTAGTATTTTACAGAGCCTGAACCAAGATATACACACTCGAAAAACCGACTTATTAGAGACATTTGCTATGTTAGAAGAAGCAATTTCATTGCAAAGTCGAAATGCTGATCCACGTTACCGTCAGCTCTTGAGAGGTCGATCTCTTGATCCATTGAAAATTAGGAAAATGAAGCATATTCGATCCTTATACCATTACATACAAAGTCAAATTAATGAAGTTCATAATAAGTTAGATGAGGCGCGGCAATTTGGGTCGCGAAAACAAAAAGCTAGGTACTAGTTAAACTTGCTTTACGGTAGCACTTGTTTGTGGAAATTAATAATTTAATTCTGTTTTTTTTTTTTTTTTTTGTTAATTTTTTAAATTTTTTTTTTGTTTGCAGTAACTTTTATTTACCAACCAGTGAAACAATTTATCAAAGTGTTCTCAACATGCAGAATATAATTGAAAATACTGCTTATAAATTAGCTCAATTACAATCTTTAATGGAAGAAGTTCAAATTAAAGGATTTACTCCTTACTCAAAAGCTCTGGCGAATCTCTCATTTCAAAATAAAACAGGGTAAGCATTTTGTATTCGCTTAAGTTAGATATTTATTGAATTTGAGTGCTACAATTAGACTAGTATTATAGTTAGTTAATTATTAGAAATTTATATAATCTCATTAACATTGTTTAAATAAAATAGTAAAAACATGTCATCTAAGCCTAATAGAGACCATTTCCTAGCCTCTGGATTTGTCACAGTAAATCCAGAAGACGAGGGAATGAAGTAAGAATAATGAAGTTGCTTAGAACATTTGAATACTTGTTGTTTGTTTCCACTTCTTCTATCTATTTACTTAACTAAATGACATTTTTTTTTGTTTTTCAGGGACAATACTATTTCCAAATTAAGTGAGACTTTTAATCAAACTTGTTTGGTATCCCCTGCTGCTTCTATTCCAAAGGAAAAGAAAATAAATCCCGAACGGGAATCCATGTTAAGAGAAATGTTAGACCATCGATTGGTTAACCCAATAAGGTCTTCCGCTCCAGGAAGTATTTCACGATTGACAATTCCAGAAAGTGTTCTCAATGCGAGCCGAATCGAGGAAAAATCTGAACCACCTGTAAGAAATTTCATGATTTTTATTTATAAAATATTAATTGCATGATTTTTTTGTTTTACAGCCAAGTACAGTTAACAGCAACGTAACATTCACTCAGCCAGGTTTAACTTCAACACCGATTTCTAATACTTTCCGGCCTGTCGTTGCTAATGTTCAGCCAACTGCACTGATCTCCGCACCATTTTCAACTCACCCATCTCAACCGCGATCTCCCTTGTCTATGCCAACAGGCGATAATTCATTGAAATCAAGCTTAGAAGCGCCTTCAGAGTCGTTGAAACCTGCAGTGGTTACAACAACTGTAACGCCTACTACTACAACAAAACTTATTAGTTTCATGACACCGCAACCGACAACCACCGAAACCGTTTTCACCTTTGGGACAACCGTCCAAAGTAAATCAGAAGGTGCGTCACCATTAGCAATTGGAAATAAATTTCCGCTTTCCACTGCATTCTCTTTTGGATCTACAAACAAAACAACCACGTCAACTACCACTTCATCCTTGCCTATTTTTTCATTTGGCTCTAAAACCGCATCTGATTTTCAATTTAAACCCGTCGAATCAAAAACTATAAATTTCCGCTTTGGGGATGCTGGGAAGAACGATACTCCCGTACAAACGTTCGGTTTTGTTAGTGATAAAACTGGAGAGTCTGTAAAACCTGAGAGAGCTATTGCAACATCTGGGAAATCTAAATTGAAACTAACTGATGAAAGTATAGCGCCAGTTGAGACCGTTTTGGAGGATGTTACTCCTCCATCAACTCCATCCGAAGATAATGAAGACGATGAAGACGACGATGACGAGGAAGAAGAAGAAGAAGAAGAAACGGGAGAGGATGGAGTCGTTATTGAAGAAGTAACAGAAGGTGAAGATGCAGATGAGCAGTCATCATCCGTAGACACAGGTATTGATATCTAATGTTGAAATTTTGGTTATTATGAACTGGTTATTTTTTTAAATAGTTGAAGAAGTAACTGATATTGGAAAAGAGCATGGTTATACATCGGAAGAGCCACCAGTAAGAAAGATGCAATCCATTATTTCTACACGTTCAATATTTTTTTTTTCTTCAGGTAACGTCAACCCCAAACGAAAGCAGTGGTGTTAAAGACAACTTCAAATCATTCTCATTTAGTTCAACGGCATTTTCATTTCTACAACCAACTCAAGCGGCTACGACTCCAGTTAGTACAACACTTTCACCACTTAAACCTATTTCCCTGCCAGTAACATCAACGGCTCAAGTACCATCAACAATAAAAGCAACAACCAATACAGCTGCTGTGTCAACTCCAGACACTACATTATCCTCACCTACAAGTACATTTAGTTTTCGGCAACCTCCAACCACGACTGAATCTTCCAAACAAAGTGTATTTCAATCGTCAACTTTTTCATTTGGCCAAAGGTAACTACATTTTTATTTCCATAGCAAAACCAATTAAAATCCTTTTTTTCCAGCACCCCATCGCTCTTTGGTGGCACCACGTCCACAGCAACTACAAATGCACCAAATACAACATCTGCATTAACGTTTGGTTCTACATCGTCTGTAGCAGTAGGAATAACAACAACAACGTCATCAGTAGCGGGCGTTGGCGTAGTCACAACTGCAACATTAAAACTGGGACAAGTAACGGCTGCTCCTACAACATTTGGAACTACAACTGCAAGTGTTTCGGCTCCTCCAACAGTAGGGTCAACTACAGGGGTTGCGACCCTTGCGCCTTTCTCGGCCTTGGGAACAGGTGCAACTACACCTCAGATATTTGGAACACCTTCTACTGGCAGCGCTACGGTTCAACCATTCGCAACTCCTGTTACAGGAAGTACAACACCTCAAGTATTTGGTACGTCAGCTACGGGAACACTTCAATCGTTTGGAGCAACTACTACCGGAACAACTACATCTCAGCCATTTGGAACACCTAGTGCAGGTGTGACTACGTCTCAAACAGTCACTACTCAGGCTTTTGGTACGCCGAGTACAGTAGCTGCAATAGCTCCTGCTTTTGGGACCCCGGCGACAAGTACAACACCGTTTGGTGCACCGAATGCGGGGGTAACAACTCCTCAACCTTTTGGTACACCAACAACTGGAATAGTAGCTGCGTCACCAACAGCGTCTTCGGCCCCGCAACCATTTGCTGACATTTCTACATTTAGAACACCTGCAACAGGAACATCCACATTTGGTACACCTGCAACAGGAACATCCACATTTGGTACACCTGCTACAAGTGTTAATGCTTTTGGATCGCCAAGTTCAACTTTGACGCCATTCGGAACACCAGCTTCTACGTCAAACGCAACAGCATTTGGGTCAACACCAGGTTTTGGTGGAGCCCCTTCTTTATTTGGAGGCACTCCTACTACATCATCTCAAGTTTTTGGAGCCCAGACGACAACTCCGTCTGTATTTGGAACTCCAAGTTCAACAACGAATGCATTTGGTCAGAAATCGGTTTTTGGTCAGGCGCCGACGTTCGGTGGTACACCAGGATTTGGACAAACAATACAACCTGTGTTTGGCCAAACCACAAGGTAGTTTAATACATATTAAAGCTTTCTAATTATGTGTGTAATTTGTTTCTCTTTTCTTCTAGTTCTTCTACTTTTGGCAGTCAACAGGCGTCTCCATCAGCGTTTGGGCAAACAACCGGTTCTTTATTTGGGCAAGGATCGTAAGTTTAGGATCACTGAAGCCTTTTACATTTAATGAGTGTTTTTAAATAATGTTGTCTCAGATCTGGTGGTTTCTTCAGTGGTTTGGGAGCGAAACCAAGCGCAGAAAATGCGAATAAAAATGTATTTGGTGAAAAATCATCGTTTGGAGGCTCTTCAGCACCAAGTAAATTGTCAGAGTTTTCCAATTTGCGTGGTATTAAAATATTCATTTTTTAAAAGATTTATTTGGTCAATCACAATCGAGTTTTGGAAACAAATTTGGTCCCGGAGGGGCTAGCTTTTCTTCGGCTGGTACTGGAAGTGGTAGTTTTTCAAGTGGAGGAACCAGCATTGCCCAAGCTGGTTTTGGTGGATTTCAGACGCAGACAACTCAACCGACCCCCCCGAAAATGGGCGGGTTTGGCAGTCCGCCAGCTTTTGGCAGTCCCCCAGCTTTTGGTGGTGCTCCGACATTTGGGAGTTCACCTGTTATTGCAGGGTCGGCATTTGGAAGTAGTCCTTCCTTTAATGCATTCTCAAATCCTCAAGTTACTCAAAGCTTTGGCGCATTATCATCACAACAACAACAACCTACTTTTGGAAATTTGGCACAACAAGGGGGAAGTTTGTTTGGGAATCAACCCCAACAACAGCAGCAGCAACAACAACAACAACAGCAACAACAACAACAACCGAGTTTTGGTACCAGTCCGTTTGGACAGCAACAAGACAGCTCACTGTTTGGAAATAGTCCTGGATTTGGAAATCCCTCTGGAACTGGGTAAATTCCACTTAACTGATAAAAGCAAAGTTATAGTTTTTAATATTTCACTTTAATTTTCAGGAGCGCACCGACTAATTCCTTCTCTCAATGGCGTTAACCCAAAAAAAATTTTTTTTTTAATTGTGCAATTTAATAAATAGAATCAATAAAAATTTACATTAATTGAGGTTTATTAAATTCATCTGTAAATGATATTTTATAGACCATAGATATATGTTTTTATAGAAACGAAAGCGCTTGCCGTAGGGGTAAGAGAAACTTAGATGGTTTTCTTTCCGTAGCGCTCACCTTGGTGGCGATTTTAGACAACAATAGGCAGGCTCTCCATTTGGAGAATCGTTACTGACCACCATTTTTTAGCTCCGTCTTTTCTGCTTGTACATGTATCATCACAACAATCACATTTGGTTTCAATATTATTTTGTTTTCTTGGATAATCTTTACAACATTTGCATGGATCGCATTTGTAGCTGTCACAACTTGTTAAGATTTCTAGAATGTCGTAATAACGAACAATGCTTAAAGCTGCTTATTCAATTAAACTAAGTTATAAACTCACTGTCTCTGGCATCTTCAATTTCTTTGGTGAAACAAAGAGGTGCTGCACTTGCAGCACCTCTTTGTTTCAACACATCTGCATCCTTGACATTTACAGCATGAATTTGCCTTCACTTTGCCTGAGCAATTCTCGCAGCATTTGCAACATTTGCAAGGATCACCCATACACTCTTCACATTTACAATTTGGGATTTCTAAAAATTGAAAAAAAAGTTGTAATTAAAATAAATTTTGCATTTTGAAATGACTCACCAGTGGCTTTCTTCTTGGTGCACTGCCAGTCATAACAACAACTGCAGCAATGGCACTTTCCCTTTACTTCAATACATCTGCATTCTTCACACTTGCAGTATGAACTATGCGCCTTTTCTTTACATCTTTCGCTACATTTGCAGCAGTTGCATGGATCACACTTGCGCTCTTCGCATTTGCAGCAGTTGCATGGATCACACTTGCACTCTTCGCATTTGCAGCAATTGCTTGAGTCACATTTGCGCTCTTCGCATTTGCAGCAGTTGCATGAATTACATTTGCACTCTTCGCATTTGCAGCAATTACCGTACATGAATCACAACTTGCGCTCTTCGCATTTGCAACAATTGCAGTTTGATTTTTCTAAGAGTTAAAAAGAAAGATGCAATTTAAACAAATTGTTAATTTACAAATGACTCACCCTTCTTCTTGGTGCACTGACGATCATCACAGCAACTGCAGCAATCGCATTTTCCCTTTACTTTCACAAATTTGCATTCTTCACACTTACAGCATGAGTCTTCTCTCTTGCTAAGGCAATGTTCACATGGCTCACAAGTGCAGTTTACACATTTACAGCATTCACAACTCATAGCCACTATCATAAGGATTTAAAAATAAATTTTTTAAAAACAATATCTTAATAGTAAGACTCACCATTGGTAGAAGCAGCTTCAACCATTATAGTTTTCTGATGTACAGTTTGCCCTTCTCTGATTATTGTTTTATGTATGTTGATGGTCGTTGGACAGATGCTGCTATCAAGTGGAGAGGCATTTTATACACATCAAATTGGTGCCGTGTGCAACAAATTTCAAAATTTCCGCGCGTTGAGTGCATAAACGTAGTGTCGTGTGCACAATTACGTCAAAGCATCACAAGTTTATCAGTTTCTCGATTTTTCGTGCTCGATTTATTGCACACTTGTGTAGACGCGTTAACTGTCATAACTTGATCACATAATTGTCTCAACGGTTGTCCGATCAAAACATGAAATAAACCTATTGTAAATAGTATTCTGATCTGACTAATATGCGCTCAGATGAGTCCTGGGATCATCAGTTGAGCCTCTAGTTACCCACATACACTTGTAAGAATCCTAGTGAATCAAACTTAAATCTTTATTATTAATTATCATTTCATATAGCCTATGCAAGACCCTAACCTAGTGGAGGAAATTAAAAAGAAAGAAGCTGCTGGTCATTTTATATACACTCCACCTACAAACGAAAATGAGGTAAGCGTTCAAACATTATTTTCTGAATAAGTTCACTGACATAAAAAAAAAAGTTAATAAAAAAAGAACATATAGCAGTTGAGCGTGTGATAAACTAATTCGTAACTAGATCCGAAAACAGCACATAAGTTTCTTTGCAACAAGTTTCTTGAAAAGATACAAAGTAATATGGCTAAAGGTCCAATGCGAATGGAAAAAGTCGATTCAATGGGTTTGAATTACAAAACTTATGTTAGTATAGTTAATATCTTTTCAAGTGTTGAGGCTGGTAGATTTTGTTTTCGTTTGCTATTGACGAACTGTTCTGCCTTGATTGCATCTGGAAGACCAGCAAATAGATTTTCGTATTGTGCT
>JAQGAS010000518.1:0-46000 GCA_034686365.1 Pachymerium ferrugineum | reverse complement strand
TGTCAAGGTACCCGTACCTTTTGGTTTGTTTCTATTTTCTGGTTTTGTTTTAGCTAGATTTGTATTTATTTGCTTTAGTTTTGTAGCTTAGCTTTTCCTCGCTGGGTATGGTCCTTGCTGTCGCTAGTGGCGTTAAGCTTTATTCTTCTTCTTACCGGTACCGAAGAGTTGATACTACATATTTGGAGTTTGTGATCACAAAATACATCAATAGACTTTTAAGCCCCACCACATCAGGTTGGGTTAGATAGAATTACCTTTGGCAATTGCAGCACGGTACTACTGTCAGTAGCCAAATATGAGTGTTAATGCTGTTGGGAACGTATGTCTATACGGTTTACTGTAGCATGTTTTGTGTCTGTCTGGTGTCTTTTGATCTGTTCTCGCTGTTGTCGCTGGCAGTGTTAAGCTTTATTCTTCTTCTTCTTCTTCATCTTAGAAGTACCCAACAGAGGTAATGTACAAAAGAGATAGTCTTATACCTACTACTTCTTACATTAAAAAAACAGTATTCAGACATTACACTCTTAAAACAGTTGAGCCCATATTCTTCTTACCACAAATTGGGTCAAACTTCAACCCAACTTTGATTTTTTAGCTGAGTATAAAGAAAATCAAATCCTTAAACAACTTATAGTTGCCAAAAAAGTAATGTGAAAAAGTTCTGATAGCTCTACACTTAGGGTAAATTTTTTATTTGAAATAATTCCTGGATATAGGAACAACTAATGAAACAATTTGGCAACTTATTTAATAATTTCTCTCCAGTGTGTGTACATGGAACAATTCTTAATACAAATTTTTTTTCACACGTTTTATAATTTATAGACCTATTCCACATCCTATTAAAATTTCCCAGGTATCATCTGGAATGTAACATTCCAGCTTAAGTTGCCAACTGCATTGCGTTGTAAGCCATAAAGGAGATTACAAAACTCAAGTTTTAAAAAAAGAAAAAGGAAAAACTCAGCTTATTAGATGAAGTTTTAAAAAAAAAATGAAAAAAGGTGTTTATTAGAAGGCGGAGAGAAAAAATATAGGAAACAAAAATGCACGTAGTTTCACAGAAATAATTGGTGCTGACACACGGAGGTTAGCCATCTACGTTCATTAATTACAATTCCATAAATAAAGCCTTGCCCCTGTCTGGCAAGCAAATGGAATTGAAACGTAATTCATCCATGGCTCCCTGCTTTGCTCAACTGACAAGTTTCAATGGGCAAATAAATTTCAAATATATCTCGACTTAGAAATTAAAAAATCATAAATTTCTACCAAACATTTCCTCTAATTAAACTGCGCAAGAAAAAGGCTTAAAATAAGACCGTCTTAATTATTCAGCCATACTTAATCGCCGGCGGAACAAATCTCAACACATGTCAACATTAAAATCCTCTTTTCATTTGCATCGTGTCTCTTTTGTTTCAAAGAGAGAAAAAAATACGGCCACTGAAAAACGAATGTTCATCTAAATAAATGCCTCGTAGCTACAGCCAGAAATCTCCGCCTTAATCATAGATTAGGATAGCACTTTTAAAAATATATAACTACTGTCAAAAGTACGGTTCCACACCCTGCAATTTATGAATGTAATGTTCAAATGTCAGCGGGTGTAAGAGAAAAAAATCATTCAAGATAGTGAGACAAAATAACAAGAGTTTTTTTTTTTAATGGTTCATACCCAAGTGTAAGGAGACAATAAATTTAGCCACGTTTGGCAAGCCTGTAATTTGGGAAACACTTATTTAACACTCATGAGAAGCAGAAACTCATTGAAACCAGAGGGGAAAAAATTTCTTGTCAGTTGATACCAAACAAACCACTTGTTAACGGCCAAAGGCGTGAATCAAAATAAGAGTTGTGGTTTGGTTGGAACGAGTTTAATTTATTATTATTATTATATAAATAATGGGTAATGCGTTTTTAGTTCCAAATGTTGCCACTGCATGCAGGGGCGCTACTGAGCAGTGAGTACACTGTCCTGGCCTTAGATGGAGTTTAGGCCTAGTTGGATGAGAAGATAGAATGGTTGACATAGTGAATAGCTACAATTGTTGCAATAGCAAACAATACATAGCAGTCAGCAAAAGGTTCGATGTTATACTTTGTGTATTGTTGTGAGCAGCGCGATTAGCAACAGTTGTATAGTTAGGCATTTCTGTATGATGCACAGGGCTTCCATATTGCTCCATTTCGAATTGCCATTAGGGTTAGCCAATAGAAGTAGAAACTTCAACCGAAAAGAGCATAATTTCATACTTTTTTAGTAATAGGATTGCAATTGGACGGTGGACGGTTAAAGGTCTTCGCACCTTAAAAAAGAAGCAGAAGAAGAAAAAGAAGAAGAATAAGGCTTAAAAAAGAAGAAGAATAATAAAGCTTAACGGTACTAGCGACACCTTAAACAGTCGGTACGAAAACCTTTTTTACACTTTTTTCTACCCTTCTAAGAGTGTGTAATAACACAAAATAATTTAATTGCTACACCTGCATGTCCCATAAACTGCCAATCTCAATTAATAAAAAAAGTAGCTAATTATAATTAACTACATCCTTGAAAAGTTCCATCAATTACGTTTCAAACAGTTTAAAAAAAAAAGGTTTCACACATGGTTTGAGATGAGAAACTAAAATTCTACAACCCCCTATTGAGTAAACAGAAAAATTCTTTCCCTACATTTCTCCTATAGATTTTCCAAGATTGCAACTGTCGAGAAGCAAAATGCCCAAATTACAGGCCTCAGCTCAATGACTTTGTCGCATTGTAATCCGACTTTTGACGTCAAACCAATTGAACTAAATATTTCGTTTGAACATGGATTGCACACTGTATAATAAAAGTCCATTTTTGTAATTGCTAGTTTAAAAGCAGTGATCAAAGGTGTAAAACATACAACCGTCACATCACAAAAGAATAAAGGCTTATAAATCTAAGTGTTTGCAAACCTATAATTTGAGTATTTAACGCCCGTGAGAACACAAGAGGGCGCCCAACCTCTTCACACACATATACACACACCCTATATCGTTTGCCCCGTACCAATAATTACCAAACCGGACTCGGTCATTTGCACTTATCAACTCATTCTTTCGGCAAAAGTGTCAGACACTTTGATTGCTACATGCCGCCTTCTTACACCACTAAATTATATAGACAAAGCAACATCCGTCACCAGGGCGGCGCTTAACTCAGCTAATAATTATGGAGCAAATTTGAGGGCTTTCTCACCTGCACGTATCACCATGTGATATATAACCGTGCAATAAATCTACAGTGTTTATTTTAATTTATGATCCCATACGTCTCCGGGTATAATTAGCTTCATCCTACAGTGTAAAAGATCTGATAGGATAATAAGAAGACGAGAGAGAGAGAGAGAAAAAATAGAAAAATTACCCCGTTGCCCTTGACACTATATAATAAAACTCACATTGCAACACCTTGATAGGAAGAAAAAAAAAAGGAGAAAAAATAATTGGTAAAAGAATATAATTAGTTCACACTGTCGTAAATCATTTTGAGTTTTGCAACAAGATAAACAACTCCAAGTTGAAGGTTGGGTCAATTGCCAATTCTCATACGATTCCTTAGCACGTATAATTCCCTCATTAATTTTTTTTTTTATATCAAAGTGTAACAACTTTATCGGTATCCATTTTTGTGTGCTTGAAGGCTTCGGTCTTACTGTTCGTCATGTTCTGTGTGAGTGTCCAAGGTTTGCTTTGCTTGTCCCGGTCCTATAGAGTAATTTTGGTTGGTTTTGCGATACTCAATTACTTATTAAGTATTTATCTTTGTTTAGTTTGCGTAGTTTCCTGTAGGGTGCTTTGTCTTTATAGCTGTTCTTTCTAGTTATTATAACATTCTATAACAGCTCTACCGGTAATCCCCCCCCCCCCCCTAGCTGTCGCTGGCGGCGTTAAGCCTTATTTTTCTTCTTCTTCTACCGGTAATCCACCTGTGTGTGTTTGTGGGCTTCGTCTTACTGTTCGTCATGTTCTGTTTGAGTGTTCAAGGTTTGCTTTGCTTGTCCCGGTCCTATAGACAGTAATTTTGGTTGGCTTTGCGATACTCAATAAATTATTAATCTTTATCTAGTTTGCGTAGTTTCCTATAGGATGCTTCGTCTTTATAGCTGTACTTTAACAGTTTCATCGGTAATCCACCTGTGTGTATTTGTGGGCTTCGTCTTACTGTTCGTCATGTTCTGTGTGAGTGTCCGAGGTTTAGTCGATTACATCTGCTCGTATAAGAAGTAATTTTAGTGGGTTTTGCGATTCATTAATTTTTAAGTTTTCATCTTTGTCTGCTATGTGTAGTAGTAATTATTGTACGATTCTTTAAACTGTGTCTTCCTTGGGCCTACAAGTATTATAAGTTTTGCAACACTCGACTAACCCTAATGGGAATTCTAAAAGGAGCAAAATGGAAGCCGTGTGTATCACACGAATTTAGAGTCGCAAATGCCTAACTACAATTGTTGCTAATAGTGGTGTTCACAAAACAATACACAGCAATAACAATAATTATATCCAACAAAATCATCAACAATCATTTGGGTACAATATCCCATGAACAGTTTTATCATTTCAAGTCTTTAACCGCTTAAAGTGATGATACAACAAACAAATTAATCATACTGACAAAAATTTCCATTAAGTCGAGTAGTAAATTTCTCCCAGGTCATTTTATATATACCGGTGGTCCATGATATTTTTTAAGTGCATGAGTGCTACCTGACAGCGCTAGAGTGCGCCAAATAAATATGGTGCTTGCCCCTTGCGAATATGCGAAGATAGCTCACGCGACTAGCATGCAAAAAAAGATGGTCGTCACCCCCTTCTTGCCATTTCCCCCGGGCTATTCCGCTTAGGATTTATGCAGGAGACGTGAGCAGGGAGTCATCCATTATTCATAATTAATACGCGGCCCCTCTCGGCATAAGGAAGAAGTAAAAAGAGGCAGCAGCCATCGCTTACAGCATAATAAACTAAAACTTAGGAGCCGACCCCTGCCACCTAAAGACCCAAACCTCTTACAAACTTGTGTATATACACTCATTATACAAAATCTTGGAAAATATGACATAAATTTTTCAACATGCAAAGAAATGGCCTCGATATTAAACAAGAGCGATGATGTAGTTCAGGTGCATTTCCACGTGTGTGGTCCGATTGCCACTTGTTCTACCCCAACATTGATGCACCCCTCGCCACCTCTCCATTAACGACCACCTAAGAAAGAATTCCAACAGGTTGCAACAGGCTTTGCATGTCCAATTTTAGGTACTAAATCATCGTTAGATTGAAAAGCCCAAGGGAGAGAGAAAAAAAGAAGAACAAATTAAATAAGATTTAAAAGTCTGCATAATAACAAGTAAGGTTGGTGCATAAATTCTTTTTTTATTTAGTCACGTCCAGTTTGTGTTTGGATGAACCAAATTAAGTTTATATATGAGACTGCATTTTGCTCGCATGACGGCCAATTGTTTATGGGTATCCCTTTTTTTTTTTTTTTTTTTTTTTTTTTTTTAGTGTTGTAGCGTGATGACCTCTTTCTCACTGTTTTCGTAGTCTTCAATTTTCTGTTTATTTTCCTAGTTAGCATTGATTGCTAGTTCCTATAAGAGTCGCAAGGTGGCAGAAATCTCATGATATGATACATGACGTCACGAAATGGCGCCAGAAAGCGTTTTTAGCGACATTAGAGTACATTTAATATATTATGATGTATAAATTCATAGTGAAATCAAGTAAAATCAAGTAAATCCCGAGTGAAATCAAGTAAATCCCAAGTGAAATCAAGAAAAATCAAGTAAATCCCGAGTGAAATCAAGTAAATCCCAGGTGAAATCAAGTAAATCCCAGGTGAAATCAAGTAAATCCCGAGTGAAATTACGTAAAATCAAGTAAATCCAGGGTAAAATCAAGTAAATCCCAAGAAAAATCAAATCAACGTAAATCTACAGTAAATCTAAAAATATTCATGTAAAAAAAAATCGACTATATAATAGTAAAATCAATACGTATATTCGATAAAAGATCGATATTTAGCATTTTCCCACAAGGATTTATACAAATCCATAAATCCCTAAACTTGTCTTGCACACCCCTAGCGGGAATCTCGACAACCTCGCGCAAACAGTACGTAACGTATTAGCCTCGACATAACCTAAGAAAGTTTAGTTGCCCGAAGGACGATACTTCACTAACACAATTTATCTACACACAGACCAATACAGTACTCATCGGATACGAATGCATGTGCGTTACCATTACTTTAATAATCCTTCACGAAATCACAAATCTACTAAACTCATCTTAAAAAAAACATTCTCAACTCATATCTTTAATAAATCGTTCGAATCACTACTGAAGCATATTGCACCTCGTCATTTTCTTTACCCACAAGCTTAGCTAGATTCCACCATTTAAATCCACATAGAAAAGGATAAAAAAAAAAAAACCTAATTTTAAACTCCATTATTTATTACTTTATGTTGTTGTTGTGTTCACCAACTCAACTTACAATGTCCTCATCTCCACTACAGAAATTACCAGAAAATGTAAACATCTTTTAATATGAAAATACATAAAGTAATTAACACCGCCCAAAAAAATCCCACCAAAATATTAACTCCCCTTGAAGACATTCGAGACACCGGGCCGAGAGGAGAAGAAGAAGAAGAACGTGTATATATGTGTCGGTGAATCGCGTATGTTTGAAGCATTTAAAATGCAAATTTTTTCCCCCATTCCGACACAAGAGGGCGTCATTGGCGGAGTGCAGGATGCGACGTTTATTCGCATTTTCGAAGCAAGAGTGCGCGACGTTTTAATGCTTCCCACTTTAGAAGCGGCAGATTTATGGCACGGGGGGACTAACGTGATTATGCATATTTCATGGCACCCCTGACTCACACAAGGTGAAGAAAAGCAGCGAGCACACAAACCTCCACATAATCAAAAAAATATGTATATAAATAAATATTAACCCCTTCAACCCTTGTAATACCCGTTTAACCACTTTTACAACATAACCAATTCACTAACTAATGAATAAAAAAACATTAATCAAACTTCTTTCTACTTGGGTGGTACACTTTTTTTCCCTCCAACTTCCTCTACCCTTTATACACAATTTGCGACCATGCACAACACGACTATCAGGTCCTGTTTGCATTTCATCTGTCTCCCTCCCAACCTTGCTAATTAGTGTGGATGCTGAGAGGGGAAAATGAGAGGGGGGGAGGTTGAGGGGGTGGGGGAAGAGGCGTGGAGCATTTCGGGAAGGCAATCTCCAGTGTGATTTATCGTCGCAATTTTAGCGAGGGCAAATCATAAATTTTATGTTCCCCACATCATTGAGTTGAGAGTATGAACGATAGAGGACCTAATGGCGTTTCTGTAGCACTTCCGCCACCGAGCGCTACCAACATCCATCATGGCGGGTATGCCGCCTAAATTTAAAAGGGGGGAAGGTGGGGGTAAAAAAAAAAATATCTTTCATTCAGACACCAAACATTTATAATTTTTTCCAACTCAAATCACCGGAAATGTGGCAACAAATGCCGTAAATCAAAAGACCTAATCGAAAGATGTCTACTTAAACTAATTTTAAATTCATGCCAACTAGTCTTAAATGTAATTTAACCCCTTTTCATGTCACCACGTCACCTTGCACAATGGTGTTTTCATGACTCTGACCTGTGCAATTATAAAGGTGCACCACCCCGGTATAGCAAATGGAGGTATTACATTTGAAAAAATTCATTATAAGGAGGGTTGAGGAATGCTGTACCACGTGCCTCACGTGCCCGTATTGCGTTGGCACGTGCGGCACTCGTGGAATAAAGTCGTTCGGATGAGGGAGATGGGGGAAGAGGGTTGACGTACAACACTAGTGTTATTGGCACTGCCATCTTTTAATGTCAGGGAAACTTCCCCCTTATAAAATGCCGTTTAATTCAAATGAGTGGTAGAGGGTATAGCCCCTATGTCATTCATTTCCTTGATCAGCAAATTGGATCATATTTCGTACCTACTTACAATCGTTTATAGACCTCTTATTGCGTAATGTACTTTAATTGTGAGTATAATAATACTTTCCGGCTACTGTTCCTTAAGGGGGTAAGCTGAATATACTTCATAAAGCAGTTAGGTCTCTCCGGTTCTTGTCACCAGTGACTGAGTGTACTTTGCAAAGCAAGTAAAGTAAGTCCAACAGCCGATCCTTATACTGTCTCTCCTGGATTACTCTTGGGGGCCCTTCTCTTGATGTCTTTGGGGAAGTGAAATAGACCTCTTATTGCGTAATGTGCTTTAATTGTGAGCACAATGACGTTTTCCGGCTCCTGTTCCGTAAGGGGGTGAGCTGAATATACTTCATAATAAAGCAGTAAGGTCTCTCCGGTTCTTGTCATCTGTGACTGAGTGTACTTTATAAAGCAAGTAAAGCATGTCTAACTTCCTATCTCCGTACAACCCCTCCTGGGTTACTCTTGGGAATCTGCAGGTGTTTATACCGTAAAAATATTTACACGAATATAAGGGGTTTTTCATTTTTATTATCAAATGGGATGAGTTGAACAGTTAGGTCTCTCCGGTTTTTGACTCTAGTGACTGAGTATACTTTGTAAAGCAAGTAATGTAGGTCCAACTGCCCCGATCCTTGCACTGTATATCCTGGATTGCTCTTGGAGGCCTTCTCTTGATGTCTTTGGGGAAGTGAAATGGAAATTCTGGTTTAATAATCATTGGTTTTAGTTGTGTTTTCATTTAATTTTACTGCTTTTGACTTTGTATTACGGGGTGTTGTCCAGTCACTTATTATGGGCCCACATTAAGTCACTTTTTTTCTTTACTGTCATGTATTAATGGGTAAATATTTTCCATACAAGCCCAGAGCACAGTCGTTAAATGAACAAAAATCTCTTCCTACCATTTTAGTCTACAGTAACACCTTGTAAACTAAATACTGTTTATCAGTATTATTTCAAGTTTAATGCTGATGTCCCATTCATCCCCAGACCAATAATGGAGTATCTCCATTTTGTTTGTTTGTTCACACTGCTCATGCGCAAACGAAATTTACAACGGTGTAAAAAAGGTCCAGGTCTTGCAATTCGTAGAAAATGAGGAGCTAATTGCGTTCACTATAAATACCGAACCGTATAATGCCCTCTAGTGGATATGTTTAATACACTTCCGGTTTTTCAATGTTTGCAAAGATCAAAAAGGAAAATCCCTTTGATCTTTATCGTAAACAGAAAACACATGTTGTTTCTCTAGTTTATGTCAATTCGAATGAACAAATAACAATTTTTTAACCCCTTCATCACCGGAATAATGTTCGTTCATTCATTCAATTCATGACGCATGCTCAGATTGGAGGGGAGAAAATTATTTGAATTTTTCCTCCATCTCTTCAATAAATCCTTCTGGTGAAATGAAAAAGCTTAAGGAAAACGCAGCCAAAGATTTAAAGACCCCATCCTCAAAAACCACTTTATAATGGAGATTAGTGGAGGAAGTTGTAAATAAGAAGGATTTTGACCAATCACAAAGAAAAACCTAAAAGTACAGGATCAACCGGCGGATTAAATTGAGAAGAAGTAGCTTTAATGAGGCTTCAAGAAAAAAAAAATCGCGCTATTTAAGAAAAGAAAGTTGTTTCAATTTTTTTTTTTATCTTGCTACTACAGGGGAATTTTTAGATTCCGTGCAGTTGTGTCGTTTGTTTCGGTTGCTGGTTTGTTCACTCGGTTGTGATTCATTCTATTTTTTTGTTTGTTTTATTTATTGTTTGGGTCTGTGGTTTGATAGGTTCGTCCTTCGATGGTGTTTCGTATGGTTAATGTATTGTGGTTTGTGTGTTTTGATTTTGTCTTTATGTTGTATGAGTTCAAACTGCACACTTGAACTCATCTTTACAATGTTACCGAATGCTATATACCTCTACATCAGGACAAACCAAATCAAAGATAGTCAGTTACGCCTTGCCTCTACCAGAGCAAATATCTAGATGATTTAATAGCTGGATAAAAGATGACGTAACAACGTTTTACTTTCTTCTTTATGGTCTTTCGTCAAATCATTCGTTACGTTGGATTATATGTATATCGAACGTTAAATCTTCATTAAGATATGCTTAACGTTACATTACTGGTTACGTTATGTTGTTATTTTTACCTTACTTTGAGTTACATATTACGTTATTTTACGTTGAGGTATGTTTTACACTAAATACATATGTCTTACGTTACGTTATTTGTTACGTTACGTCGTTTTTAACTTTACGTTAGGTTATTTTACGTTGAATTACGTATTACGTTACGTTATTTGTTGCATTGGATTACGTATTACGTTACAGTACGTTTTACGTTACGTTATTTATTACATTGGATTACGTATTACGTATCACGTTACGGTACGTTTTGCGTTACATTGTTTGTTAGGTTGGATTACACATTACTTTACGTTATATAATACGTTGAGTTATGCTTTACGTTGAATTACACAATACGTCACGTTATTTAATACGTTGAGTTATGCTTTACGTTGGATGACATATACATATTACGTTACCGTACGTTTTACATTATATTATTTGTTAGGTTGGATTACACACACATTACCTTACGTTATTTTTACGTTGAGATATGCTTTACTTTGGATTACATATAACGTAAAATGTACATTAAGATACGGTTTACGTTACATTATTTGTTACGTTGGATTACATACAACATTAAGTTTATTTTATAAGTTACACTTTTCTAGATACGTCATAGCACGTTATAAATCATTAAGTAAAATGCGTAAATAGTTTACCAATACCGTATGTTTATTTTAACTAGAACTCGATTCAGTTGCAGTAGCTGCATTCAAATATTAAACTGAACTGTGGCTTAGGTGAGTTTAACAATATGTGACGTCATTAGTCATGATCCGCTGCAAAAATCAGTTACGTCACTGGTTGTATATATAACCACAGTTTGGTTTAATTTTTGAATGCAGCTACTGAATGTTTATTTTATCTGGTTATAAGGTTCTGATGGAGTCATAGCATTACTGAACATCCCAATTATACATTTTACTTTAAAATATTCTTCTACCACATAATTTCCGAATGTCCTACTTGCATTAAATTTTATCCCCCGCGACCACAACAGTAACTTACAAAATAAATCTCCATCTATTTCTTTTAATTACACACTAACACACCTTCATTTTCTTCTTAAACTTCACCTGAACACTCCTATTATAAACACCCTTCAACCTAAACTTTTTATAAAAATATTTTTTTTATTTACAATTCATTAGACTTAATGATTAAGCAGAAAAACTTGTCAATATTTCATATTTTTCACCTGAAGCCTTTACCAAATTTTTCTCCCTATTTCAATTTAAAAAAACGCCTTGATCCATAATTACATTCTCATTAAGCCAAAATTGGAAAAAATTATATAGGACTTGGATTATAAATTAATTTTTTCCGGGTATTTTAACACATATTAATTTCAACAACAAAAAAATATATATAACCGGTCATATTTTCTACAACCAGGAAGATATGTTTAAAAATTTCACATCATTGCCAGCCGTAAAATTTCCTATTTACCCAACTTTTTCCTCGACTATCTCCCACAGGAACGTCACTCAACGCTATTGTATGATGAATTGTCAGCTGTTGACAATAACAGAAAAATAGCACCCAAGAAGTAATATGAAAAAAAAAATCTTTTTATAGCAACTGATGACACAACCAATCATTTGGCGCCAATCGAGCGCCTGTCTAATTCAAGGTGCACAGGTGCAGCGAACTCACGGAATAAAATTGACAGACGAAAGGAAAAAAAATAAGAAATTAACTTTCATTTTTTTTAACAATATCTACATGTCAAAATGTAAGCAATGTGTAGGGAGAAAGTAACTCCTAATTTAGTAGTGATCGTAGCACTTTTAAAATGTAAACACCCTTCAAATCGTCTCATTAATGATTTATGATGTGGTTTACCAAATGAAAACATAGTTCCGTAGCTTAACTTGATAACAGCGAGCTTTGATATAAATATAAGAATATGTTACAATTACGATTAAATTCTCACAGCGCTCCCTTGTGGGTAATAATATATTCACTGCACTGAGCGTTGTTTGTAAATAAACGCTTTTGGGGGCTGAATATACTTCAGAAAGCAGTTAGTTTCTCTAGATTTGTTACTAGTGACTGAGTATAGTTTATGAAGCAAGTAAAGCATGTCTGACTATCATATCTCCTGGGTTCCTCTTGGAGATCTCGTGGCCTACTTGAGGAAATGAATGAAAGCTCTGGTTTGTTAGCATTTGGTTTATTAGTTTTAGTAGTTCTAGTATTCATGTTTGATTTTACTGATTTTAACTTTGTATCGATGAGTGTTATTGCATCGTGTACGGCCACAGTAGCCACTGCCATAGTTAACCTTTACCTCCAAGGGCTGAATATACTTCATAAAGCAGTTAGTTTCTCTAGTTTTTGTTACTAGTGACTGAGTATATTTTATGAAGCAAGTAAAGCATGTCTGACTATCATACCTCCCGAGTTCCTCTTAGAGATCTCGTGGCCTCCTTGAGGAAATGAATGAAAGCTCTGGTTTGTTAGTATTTGGTTTATTAGTTTTAGTAGTTCTAGTATTCATGTTTGATTTTGCTGATTTTAACTTTGTATCGATGAGTGTTATTGCATCGTGTATGCCCATAGTAGCAGCTGACAACGTTAACCTTTACCTCCGAGAGCTGAGTATACTTCATAAAGCAGTTAGTTTTCTCTAGTTTTTATCACCAGTGACCGAGTATAGTTTATGAAGCAAGTAAAGTATGTCTGACTTCCTACCGTTATACAGTCTCTCCTGGGTTTGTCTTGAAGGAATCTTGGCCTCCTTGAGGAAGCGAATGAAAGCTCCGGCTTGTTAGCTTTCGGTTATTAGTTTTGGTAGTTATAGCGTATTTTTGATTTTACTTTTTATTGACAAGGTGTTGTTGTAACCTGGCCCTGGTGGCAATGTTAGCTTCACTTCTTTCTTACTACCCTGACTATATACCTTCATGAAGAAATTAAGTTTCTCTGGTTTTTGTCACGAGTGACTGCGCAACTTGACTTATACTTACACTTATACCTATACTTAAGTCTATGATAATTTACGGATTGTGTAGAAAACGATTCTTCGGTCTAATCAGGTTCTGTGCAATCCCATAAATCGTCATAAACTTAGGTATAGGTATAAGTGTAGGTACAAGTCAAGTTACACAAACTCCCAAGTTTATGAAGCAAGTAAAGCTTGTCCAATTTCCTACCTCCACGCAATACCTCCTAGGTTCCTCTTGGAGGTCTCTTGGCCTCCTTGAAGAAGCAAAATGGAAACTCTAGTTTGATAGCTTTAGGTACTTAGTTTAAATAGTTTTGTTCACGTTTGGTTTTTACTGATTTTGACTTTGTATTACTATAGTGGTTGCCAGCTGTTGGCAATATTAAGCCTCATTTCTTTCTTTCAAATACTTTGCTAGGTACAGAACAAAACCCAATGTTAATCTTAATGACAATGGAAAATACTTAAATCTATTTAATCAAATCCTAAGTTAATTTTCGGTGGATGATCGAATCAGTAGCCATTTTTCATAAGAACTTGCTCTCTGATTGGTTAAACAACTTTAACAACCTGTGACATCACATGATGACGTCACATGTTAGTTTACACTTGAGTTGAATGTGATGGCAGGTAAGAGGGGATTAATTAATCAATGACCGCCTTTCTAACGGGTGTCACCAATTAATCACCCTGATAAATGGCGCAGGATAATCATCTGGCTGTCAACATGAAAACCTCTTTACAAGAAAACGAGCCACAATTAAAGCTTACACGACTACAAATCACAAAAATTCAAGGAAATAAATTTGTCTTGCGTGTGTTTTCTTCTTTAAAAATGAGCGATGGATTTTGAGCTCATAAATAAGGCCGATCGACAATCGCAATTGGTGGTGCGTGGGCGAACTTGGCGCCCTTTGACGAGACGCCAGGGCGATTTGTCAGACTTAAACGGCGCGTTTCCGAGAAATCGCGAACGCTCGCGTCGCCATGTATCACCTACTCCTCCTCCTCACTCTTCCACTCGACCGGTGGCCAATTGGTTCGGCGTGCACGTCGCGTTGCAAAAATGACCACGAGTGGTCACATCTCTGCCGACCCCTCTTGTAGTAAGAGATATATGATGATGGCAGGTGAGTCGAGGCTAACTTGTCATTTATTTTTTTCCCCCTCTCTTCTCCCCCTCTATCAAAGGAGAATAATTCACTCTGTGCGATGACAAGGACTGATAAATAAACTGTACGTTATTTTTTCACATTAACACCCCTATTTACAACGTGGTTTTTTTTTTTATTACAAGTAGAAAAAATGTTTTTTTTTGTGGTAGTAGTGAGAAAGAATTGTTATTATCTCTGGTTTGATTTTGAATTGTAGAATTTTGTTAGTGATTGTTTTGATGTTTAGAGAAATGTTTAGTAAAAAAAAATTATTAAGTCATTGAAATTTTGTTAAATCAAGTCGAATCTTCGGTTAAGTTTTTAGAAATTCCAAACTATGAAGCCTATAAAGGTTTAAAAAAACTCAAGCAAAGTCTGAAAAATCCAAAATAATTCAAAAAGTAAAAAAATGTTCTAAAATATCCCAAGTAAATCTGCAAAAATCTCTTTAAAAACCACGTAAATCTACAAAATCTCTTCAAATTTCAAATAAATTAGCAAAATCGCTTAAAAATTCCAAGTAAATTTACAAAATCTTTTCAAATCCCAAATAAATCTGCAAAATCTCTTCAAATCCCAAGTAAATCTGCAAAATCTCTTCAAATCCCAAGTAAATCTGCAAAATCTCTTCAAATCCCAAGTAAATCTGCAAAATCTTTTCAAATCCCAAGTAAATCAGCAAAATGTCTTAAAATCTCAAGTAAATCTGCAAAATCTCTTCAAATCCCAAGTAAATCTGCAAAATCTCTTCAAATCCCAAATAAATCAGCAAAATCTCTTGAAATCCCAAGTAAATCTACAAAATATCTTAAAAACCCAAGTAAATCTGCAAAATCTCTTGAAATCCCAAGTACATCTACAAAATATCTTAAAAACCCAAGTAAATCTGCAAAATCTCTTGAAATCCCAAGTAAATCAGCAAAATCTCTTGAAATCCCAAGTAAATCTACAAAATATCTTAAAAATCCCAAGTAAATCTGCAAAATCTGTAAAATTTCTTAAAAATTCAAATAAATCTGTAAAGTCTCTTCAAATTTAAAAAAAAAATAGCAAAAATCTCTTCAAATTTAAAAAAAAAAGCAAAATCTCTTCAAATTCCAAATAAATCTGCAAAATCTTTTCAAACTCGAGAAAAACTGTAAAATTTTTTAAAATAACCTTAGATATATGTATATGAATCTTGAAATACTAAAGATTAGTTAAAAAATCTTGCACACAAATCTCTGAAATCTCCCAAATTTCTCAAATCCTGCAAAACCATCTAAACCAAGCTCTTCAAATATCCAAAATCTCGAAAAAAAATCTCTCAAACCATTTTTTTAAAAAATCTCCCAAAACCCCAAACACTTTAAATATCACAAATCCTCAAAACTTGAAATCTCACACCCTAATGTCACCAACCTCACTTGCTCAAAACTTTCCAAAATCACAATAAATAAATAAATTAAAAAAAAATCTTTACCTACACCCTAAACCTACTTGGCTGTTGATCGTTCAAAATCATCGCTTTCATCCCACAATAAATTCGACACAGAGATGTATGACTGCCATCTTTCTTCAGAGACAGCACACTCACCCAAACTGACCCCGACTTGACGACCAACCGAGGGTTAGTATAGGAAACTGGTGCAATAACCATAAATTGCCCACACACAGGAATTAAGGCTGAGTTTCCCCACCTCAAAGACAAACACTCCATTCCCATTAACCACATCACCCTCATACAAAATCCAGAAAAAAAATGAAATTTTATTTTTTTTTTAGTCAAAAAATGACGTAAAAGAAGAGAGTTTGCGAAGACGAGAGAGAGGGGGTGTTGCCAGACGCGAGAACCCGAGAAAATAATGGCAGGACACGAGCAGGATTGACTCTGTTCAGCACAATCTGATTTTGCCAGATGAATGAGCTGTCACGAGAGGGCTTTCACCATAAATCACTCGCATGCCGAGCGGGGGTGGGCTACAGATGGAGTGAGCTCAGTTAGCGCATCTAACGCCGCTCTACCGACAAGCAGCACAAACATTTCTCACCCGCACTCTACTTTAGGGTGAAAAATGACAGCGAAAAACGCGAGTCGACAAATCCCGCTTCTTCGCTAACGCTCTAATAACTCCTTGAAAAACTTAAGGGAAGAAGAAAAAAAATTTTCATTTAAAACAATTTCATTTTCTTTCGTTTAATTATATTCGCCTTTAACTGTTTGCAAACAATTTACAACGTGTTCGCCGCTTACAAATAGAAAATTACAAATCCATTACCGGTTCATTGACTTGTAACAGGGTGTGTAATGTCTATTTTTGTTGTAGAGTTTAGGCCTATGATAATGTAAAATTAGACTCTTTATATGGTCACTAACAGTAAGTTACACGAATTTGGACAATCATAGAAAAATAATTTCGACCTTATTCCAAAACTTTCGACGTTATTCCGCGGACTGCATGTATTTACATAATAATAGAAGTATTATTGTGCACGTATGGATTTAGCTGGCTTTGTCTCTACATTCTCGACAATACAATCCTTAACAATTTTAGTTGATCACACCTGTCGAATTTTTTTAACAAATCACCATTCCAATTTTAACA
The DNA here is from genome assembly GCA_034686365.1 of Pachymerium ferrugineum. Classification (NCBI taxonomy): domain Eukaryota; kingdom Metazoa; phylum Arthropoda; class Chilopoda; order Geophilomorpha; family Geophilidae; genus Pachymerium; species Pachymerium ferrugineum. Next base: position 29,137 of record JAQGAS010000518.1, on the reverse strand, counting down.
TCATGACACCTTTACAGCAACGGATGTTGTCAGCTCTAACCCAATTTGATAGTGGCCCTTTGAGTAAAATACAATTTTCCCAATCTTGATGAATCTTGATGACACGGATGGTGATGCGATTACCTATCAACGTTCATTCTGTCACTAGAGATATTTATAGCGAGGGTTGAATTGCACTTCCCCTTCCTGCCACCAAAGCTAATCTTATCCCATTCTCTATTGATCGCGTCTTATTCTCCCGCTTTAGAAGTAGTAGGATTACAGGTAATGGCTCTATTAACCTGCTAACCTTCGCCAACGGGGGAGGATCGCTTTTATATCTCCCTCAAAATAAGTGCCGGCTGGAGGACACACCTTCACCAAATAAAATTACCATAAGCGGACAAATTAACTGTGAAAGCCGGATCACTGCTCATGTGAAAACTATCAGTAATAACAAATTACTATCAACTTTTTTCTTCAATTTGGGAAAATTTTTAACACACGCACCCAGTGTTGTTAGTGCTGGCTAATTGGACCTATTTTTGAGTAGTTTTTCTCGCTGTCATGCTTTGTCTTTCTTTTTAGTTTGACTTGCTCTCGCCACTTATGATCTTAGCTGTCGCCGGTGGGTTCATGTCTTATTTTCTTCTTTCCGTTGTTAGTTTTAGCTCATTGGATGTAATTTTACAGGGCCGTCTCTGACCAAGCTAAACTGAGGCCCCCCCCCCCCCCTTGACATATGCAGATAAACAAAAGGGGCAGGATATGAAATACCAATTAAGAAATAGGAAAGTGATGAGGGAGAGGCCCCACTCCAGGTATGCGAATCCCATGGCATAACATAACCTTTACCTTTTGGCTTATATTTTTTAAAAATAGAATTATGTAATAGGCAAAAAATTAAAATATTCTTAAGACCGAGGCCCTGGGCACATAGTTTGCCCAATGGGAAAGACGGCACCGTATTTTTGAGCAGGTTATTTAAGTTTTTGTTGCTGTTTGGTTTGACTTTGTCTTATTAGTTTGACCTGTTCTCGCCCCGTATGATCTTAGTTGTTGCTGGTGGAATTAAGCTTTATTCTTCTTATTCCTGTTATGAACACTACTCAGCCTACTCAAGTGATTGATACAGAAATTACCAATTAGGCCACTTTGAATTGTCAAGTCACCTGGATCAGAGATTAATAATTGCTCAATAAATTTATTCCACGTGTTAAAACCCAACCATTTTTCTCACCTCATATTTCATCATCATTCCCTCAATTTCCATTTCACACTCAATTGCTAAGGAAGAAAAAAATCATGATGTGAATACTTGAAATTTAAAACCCTAAAGAGAGAAAAAATGGGCCAAGACGTAGAGAACTATTTTATAGTGCATAAAAAAAAGACATGAGACTTTAACCTTCACACTCATTTGACATCCATTTGCAGTCATGATTTGCTACAACTATATTTCACACAGACAGAAGGGAGAGTGAGAACACAGCTTTTTGCACAGTCTGGCAGGTCCTGATTAGGCCAATGAAGATGTATGGGGTCATCCAATTCAAGGCCCTTCCCCTCTATCTGCTCGCTTTACTGGTCCTTCAGCCAAGCCGACAATTTACTGCCAATTTTTAGGCCGGTAATTCCTGTAATTATGCCCACCTCCCCCACACATTTCCCTGTGATAATTTTTTTATATTAAACATCCGTCCAATTTGGGAATATTCTCGAAAATCTAGTTACGAATGCATAATAAATTTCCATCTTATCATGGTATTCATTGAGCGATTTAAATGCGGAGTTCTACTCAACGCGAGTTTAATTTATTTCATATTTGATGTTTATTTATAGGCCGGTTGTATTTCATGTGGTGGCAAGAAAAAACAAGTTTAATGAGGTTTAAATAATCGTGAATTTGGCCAGTCACATTTTTCTCTTACAAATGGGATTTATAATTATGAGTTATGGCGTTATTTTGTAGAATAAAAAAGTCGATGCTACCGACCGATTTTCTCCACCCTCGGAAATGTGGTAAATGTCCTAATAACTAATCCTTATAAATCGTTATAGGTTATAATGATTGTTGTTTTGTATTAATCACTATAACATATTTTACTATGATTATGAATATTACATCCGCTCTACATACAAGCTGTTCTCTCTGGTTTAATTGTTTTAAGTTATTAGTTTTAGTAGATGTGTTCGTGTTTGATTTTACTGATTTTAACTTTGTATTGATAAGACATAGTTCCGTTGGTTACACCGATAACATATTTTACTTTGATTATGAATATTACATCCTCTCTACATATAACCCGTTCTTTCTGGTTTAATTGTTTTAAGTTATTAGTTTTGGTAGATGTGTTCGTGTTTGATTTTACTGATTTTAACTTTGTATTGATAAGACATAGTTCCGTTGGTTATACCGATGACATAGTTCCGTTGGTTATACCGATAACATATTTTACTTTGATTATGAACATCCTCTCTACATATAAGCTGTTCTCTCTGGTTTAATTGTTTTAAGTTATTAGTTTTAGTAGATGTGTTCGTGTTTGATTTTACTGATTTTAACTTTGTATTGATAAGACATAGTTCCGTTGCGTAGTTGCTTCTGTCAACTTTACGCTTGACCTTTTTCTTTTTTTCCATCTTCTTCTCCATTTACTCCTTTATTTGGACTGTATGGCCTAAACAGTAACAATTATTATAAATTAAAATTTGTCTTATGGTTATACCATAAGAAATGGCTAAGTTCACATTCATTTGGCGGCAACAGGCTTCCATTTTTTTATTTTCCAAAAGAGATTTAGCGAGTAAAATTAGGAGGGGTTTAAATTCAAGTTTAAATAGTGAGTCAATTATTTTTTCACTTAATTTATTACCACAGTAAAAAGTAAATGGAGGGAGTGAAGAAAAAAATGGCCATCATTAGCTGTATTCAAATTTTTCAGTTGAATGCCATTTCTTGTATTACTCACGCTGGCAAATAAATAAATGAGTAAACGAAATGAGTAACTGGTCGCAGCACCAGAAATATTGCCAACACGAATGAGGAGGAAACCGCATTTGATGCATGTATCCGTGTGGGTGTATTCTGTCACGCAAAAAGCCTATCAATCACATTTCGTGACTACAAATATCTCTAAAGTCTTGTCATGATGAAACAATCACTAACGCAACTTGCCAAGTAGTAATATTTTTGTTGCCATCACCTGTCTTGGGCGAGGAGAAAAAAAATCATTTTAACCTAAATATTGACAGGTTGAAACTATTTTTTCTTTTATGAGTGGAGAATATAAATGAATAAATAGGCGAATAAATAAAGGATGAAATATTAGGCTCATTCATAATCTGCCGTCATTTTTATATGTGTTATTTCTCCTTTTTAATTCGCTACCGATAAATTTTGTGATATTTTTTTGAGGTGAAGTAATTATCGGTAATTATTGAATTTTTTTTTTCATGTCAATGGCATGCAGTAATAAAATTTGTTGTCTTCATTTTAGAGTGGATGCAGAATACAAATGTAGTTGGGGCCAGTTTTATATATTAAAGATTTTTTAACAACACACTGAATGGATTTGTATATTGTTTTTGTCGATTTTTTAGTGATATTTACTCGATATTTTATCTATTTTAGTAATATGTAGTCAATTTTTTATCAATTTTAGTAATATTCAGTCAATGTTTTATCGAGTTCAGTAACATGTAGTCGATTTTTATCTGTATTTATTCGATATTTTATCGAGTTCAGTAACATGTTGTTGATTTTTATCTGTATTTATTCGATATTTTATCGAGTTTACTAACATTTACTCGATTTTTATCAATTTTAATAATATTCAGTCGATTTTTAACAATTTTGGTAATATTCAGTCGATTTTCTTTATCGATACTTATCGATATTCTTACACCGACTGTATATTTTCATGGATTTACTGCATTTCCGATTTATTAAATCTAAGAGTTGTACGAGCAACGCAGCAAATGGTCACCAGTTGGCGCACTACTTTCGGATTCGTACACGTCACGTCCGCGCTTCAACAATGGCGAATATGCCAAAACAAGGACATGGATGAACAATAACTTAGAAAGTAATTTCTTGCAGAATGGGGTAAATAGCCAAATATGAGTTATTTTCTTTCACCGCTAATATTCGTCACTTTAAGTCAAATACATTTCTTAAACACTTGTGTTTACATAGATAAGATGTGGATTTCTTTACTATGCACAATTATGCAAATTGAGGTTTGAATAAATTTTTCTTCCATTAACCTCATAATCAATCAATGACCAGTTCATTACCCGAAATAACGAAACCGAAAACTACAAAAGAGTTAAAGGCCAACAACATTCCTGTTTTCAAACACAATATACCATAAGAGATGACCATTTCTATAACCCAAAAAAGAAACTTAAAAGATCAATACTCAAATTAATTTCATTAAAACTTAATTTTTTTCCCAACCAGGAAACGTGTTTATATATTAAAAATGTAAATAAAGGGGTGTGGTAATTCTATACGATTTTTTTACCCAAAATGCAAATCGCATGAAACATATGACTCGCACCCGCATTCATCGAAACGCCGTACATGTGCAACAGCCCACGAAGGGTGTCCGACGGGCCTCGACCGAGAGGGCGCCCGGGAATCGAGCAATTATTTTTCTTATCAACAATTTGAAACTTGTTTTTCCACCTGTCAGCTGCTTCGACTTACTCGTTAAATTGAGCTAAAGGTCCAAAAAAACAATATGACCAGCACGCACGTCTCAGGTGGAGCCCAAGGGTCGGCCCTTTTGTCAATCATGAGGAAACGAATGTCAGTACAATGACTAATTATTCACCCTACCTGTCACGGTAAATTGTAGGTGGTGACAGGTGGCTGGCCGAATGAAAGCCGCCCTCCTGCTTTTCACATTTTTTAAGGCTTGTCACAGACCTAACACACCTGCCTCGATCTATACTCAAGGTTCTAACACAATTAACACGAATTGAAAATGAAATAAAAAAAAAAAATGGAGGGATGTAGAAGAAGGAAAAAAATGCCAACTTGGGTTTTTCTTCAAGGTGACAATCCCCTGATATCCTAGAGCTGCAATTTTATTTTTTCTAATAAATTCTTCCAACAGACAAATCTTATTATTTATTGTGTCAGTTGCTGCTCAACTTGATTAGCCTTCAATTCAATTTTTTTTTTTCTTAAAGAAGTGTTACACTTGATATTTAATTACGTTTTTCATTACAGCATGTGGAAATAAATCTTAATTAATCATTTATCGGGGTCGGGGAAATCGTTACTTTGACAAGTTGTCGTTATAATTATAATTATGGGAGATAATTTTCGCTATGATTGTATACTTCATACTGTGATTTTAAGCTTCAGTTGAAACATGTTTTTAATGGAGTGGAGTAGTAATAAAAGTGACTGGAGATACATGTAGTTGGGAAGTTGGTTTAGAATGGCCACTGACAATTTAATACACTTATAATATGGAACAAAATGTGTGAACATAAAACTAGGTTCACTAGATGTCGTCCTGCTTAAAGTGAAAAGTGCCACTGTCCCCCAATGTTCTTTGGGACGCTAAAATGTTTTAATTTTTCACTTTTCTTGTATAATATTCAAAGTTCTACAGAAGTTTCACAGTAGAACGTGCACTTGAAAAACTTGCAAAACTTCCCAGAAAAAAAAAATTGGTTGAAAATCGACTTATAATATCGATCTAAGATCAAATTATATCGATTTAAAATTGATTAAATTGATTTAAAATTGATTTATATTGATTTAAAATCGACTTATATCGATTTAAAATTGATCTATATTGATTTAAAATCGACTTATAACGATAATACCGTTTTAAAATTGACTTATATTGACTTAAAATCGACTAATTCCAATTTGAAATCGACTAATTCCGATTTGAAATCGACTTATATCGCTAATAGCGATTTAAAATCGACTTATATTAATTTAAAATCGACTTATATTGATTTAAAATCGAGTTGTATCGATAATATCGATTTAAAATTAACTCATATCGATAATATGGTTGAAAATCAACTAAATTATCGTTTTAAGAACTTATTTCAATACTCGATTTTTTTAATTAGTGAATTTTAAATAGATTTAATCGATTTTATCGATATGAGTTAATTTAAAATCGATATTATCGATACAACTCGATTTTAAATCAATATAAGTATTGTATTTCTGTAATGTAAGTATATAAGTATTTTCAATTAGTCAATTTAAATAGATTTAATCGGTTTTATCGATATAAATTAATTTTAAACTGATGTAATTGATTATTGACAGACATTAAAAATTGATTTTTAATCGATATAACTGAATCTTTAATCGATGTCATTAGATTTCTTAATCGATATTGTTTATAAAAGTCGATTTTATTTTTTTTTGGGTAGTACCCATATACACGATTGCCCTTCTAAAAGCCTTTTAACCAGCTTACATTAAACTGAAACCGAAAACAATTGACAAGATACCCAACTAAATTGCAAAACTACAAACTACGTAAACCAAGTTAAGCAAACAGAATACAAAATTTCCAAATTGCTAAACTAACCATTCTATAAAGTTCAATAAATAGTAGCTAATTGTGTATCATTCAAACAAAAAAAAAAAAAATTTTTTTCCCTCATTATAATGTGGATGAAATAGTTGCTACCATCCTTAAAAATTATGAGCACTCATTTATCAATGTAGTAGACAATAGAATCTGACTTTAATGACCGTTGCTAATGACGTTTGCCTACAAAATTGGTGGTCAGTAAATAGGCCCAAGTCACGTGACACTTCCTGCCCACTATTCAAGGGTCGCAGTTAAAAATCTAGAGTTTTCTCTCAGCCTGCTCACTAGAGCTTATCTCATACATTACGTTAATCGAAACAACTTTTCTTTTATTACTTGACAGTGCAATTTATTTCTCTATTAAAGAGATTAATTCTTCCTTCACAGTGTTTTCTCACATTACCTTGAATCAAGCGATGATTCTATTTTGGAAAAAAAATTACTTGTTCTTTAATAGTTTTGTGGTCTAGTGTACTACGTGTTTATTTAATTACTAGTTTAATAAGTTGGAAAAATCGATACTATTTATTCGATATTTTGATATCAATTCACAATTACAATCGATTATATAAGCATTAAATCGATTAGTAGCATCGTTTTTTAATTAATTAAAATATCAATATCGACTTCTCAGTCAATTTAAATATCGATATCGACATTAACTTCTTTTAATTTGAATGTAGACTTCTTAGTCGAATAAAATATCGATTTTTATAGGCGATTTATACGATTAGTAGCATCGACTTTTTAATTAATTAAAGTTTCAATATCGAATTTAATCAATTTAAATATCGATATCGATTTATTAGTCGATTGGAATATCGATTTTAAAGGGATTAATACTTTTTAATTAATTAAAAATTTCGACATTGACTTTTGAATTAAATAAAATATCGATATCGACTTCTTAATCAATTTAAATATCGACTTATTGGTCGATTAAAATATCGATTTCATAGGCAATTAATGCAATTAGTAGCATCGACTTTTTAATTAAAGTTCCGATATCGACTTTAGTCAATTTAAATATCAATATCGACTTCTTAGACGATTAAAATATCGATTTTATAAGCGATTAATACGATTAATAGGATCGACTTTTTTCATTAAAATATCGATATTGACTTCTTAGTCGATTAAAACATCGGTTTCTTAACCCATTAAAAATTAACTACAAAATCGATTAAAATATCGATCAATAAAATCGAACAAATATTCCTTGAGTTAAACTCGAGTCACCCTGACCGTCACAAATTATGCTATTTCAATGCATTATTATACCGTAAGTATGGTCACAGGGTAACTCGAGTGAAAACTCGAGGAATATTTGAACGCACCCATTACCTCACTACATGTTAAAGTTTAAATACTTTATAAAGTAGATTAATAAACAACATGCTAATTCTTACCTTGTATATTTATACAATATTGATGATTCACTTACATCTCTTAAATAATTTGTCTTACTACAAAAAAGCCTGGACAAGGAAACAAACTGACGTTAATAATTATTTTAAGTTTTACATTTTGGTTACAACTCAAATCCCTAACCCTAGTGGCGTGAAGCAACACTTCTAGTTTATTCCCTATTGAATTGACGTATTTCAAAGAGGGGAGTGAATAGAGAAAAAAATCTCAATTTCCTGGCAATAAATAATTTATAGGAAAAAAATTATTGTCGCAAAAGTTCCCTATTTTCCTCATAACAAATAATTTCCTTCAATACTTCGACTCCTGAATTTAAAAAAATATTAAATGGATTTATAAAAAAAAAAGAAAAAAGTAGACAAGTATGATTATACGTTCGTACCTAAGATGCAAAGCAACTTGGCAATGATTACTATTATCAAACCTGGCAATTTTTTTTTCCATGAATTTTTTCCACTACATTATATCTTTTTTTTATTATGCCCTTTATTTCCTATGGATATGTCATTTCTGCGTATCCACCACTAAATTTTAATACAACTTTTCAAACCGCACGCCAAGTCAATGAATATTTTCTTCGATAATAACAGTGGACAAAGTCAACCAAGTAATGAGCCTGTCACATACAAAACTCATTGTATAATTAAATCGCCTAAATAAATTGAAAACAACTTGAAAACTCCCCAGGTGCAGCTCAAAAACAAATCACCAGATGGCGCCACTTGCTTACCACACTTGGTAAAAGAAAATTTTGTAATAAACAATGACTTAATTTGTGGACAAATAATAATGTCATTGAGCTCGTACCACCAAGCAGTTAGTTGTTCTTCATTACAGACTACAGAACGAAACCTAATGTTAAAGGAGTTAAACAGATCACGAACATAATATAACAAGGACATGGCACTCTGACCCGTTGTTACATATCTGCCACCTGGTGAGAGATTTCACAAACAGCAGCTGGTTCTTGGTATATTGTATTTGTGAGCATACAAATTAGATTATTTAGGAAAGGTTAATAATGGCCGCACCTTGAAAGTTGAGGGTATCATTCGATCGCCCATGCCTCACTTCCTAGGAATTCTGTTGTTTGATTAGCTTCAATCTTCAGTCATTTTGGAAATATTGAGCAAAAGTCATTTCTTCGCCGGCTTTCGCTGTCACATTCACTTGGCCCATACTACTACTAATACTGTAAAACGGAGTTACTTTGACATCGGTTGTGACTTTGGAAACTTACAGCATTGTTATTTTATCAAAATATCATAGAAAAATGTATGTTTAATCTATTCATTTTTGGATGGCCAAAGTGATAACATGTTACAATTGTGCTATAATGGTTACAACACTGACTGTAACACATGAGGGATAAGGGCTTATTTATTAATGACAATTTATATAATTAAGTAATTAGAATAATCAATTGTTTTTATCTCCATCTGTTGGCATTTATTATTTACACCATTCAATCCTATTGAAATAAGTCGAATTTTCCTTATAGAAGGATTTTATTGATAGCTTGTCATCGTCTCTTGTGCACCATTCTATTAGGCTGTTTTCATCATACAAACACAGACCTTAATCTTTTTTCTCTCCCCTGGTTGGCGTGCCCTCATAATTATTTCACCAAGACCTGTCAGAAAAATTGAAACAACCTCACAAAGATTTACAATTGCATTAAATAAGAGGAGGGGAAAAGAAATAGAGGGTGTATGGTGGTTAATAAATGCGTAACGGTGTTAAATACACCACTTCTCCTCGAGGAAGATGCCAACTTGGTCTATTATTAATAGAACCTGCTTCTTTTTAATTCTTTCCTCTACCCCCTCCACTCTTTAATTAGGTAAAAACGTTGCCGTTCCTGTCGGCCATTATTATTAACTCCAACATCTTTATAGGCGCCGCCTGCGTGCATAAAAAATTGATATTTATAGAATAAAAAACTGGCAAATGAAACTTAGGTGTTGGCTGAGAGGATTTAAACGTTGACGGAGGCGAAGAATTATTAAAAGTGAACGTCTGACGTAAAGAACTAAGTTAATGTTTTATTAATTTAAAAATAGTGTTCGAGTTTTATTTGATTTGCTTTTTATTTGCACTTTCAATAAAGATGAAAATGTGATAAAAGCGCGCGTGTCATCCACTCCAAACTGGCTACTGCAACTTAGATCGAGATCGCTTGTCGGCGCCATCTTGGCTTTTGGCAAATGCTGACGTAAAATGAAAAATCGTTCCTGATTGGCTGGAGCAGATTTGTTACTCGCTACCTACTATAATTCCCACAAACCAACATTAACAGCATCTCGTCACATCTCGTTTTTGAGAGAGATCTACTGAACTGAAAAATATTTATCTCATGTTAAAGGGACACTCAACCCCTAAGACAAATTGGGTTTAAATTTCAAGTCCCACAAGCACATGTTAGGTGTTACGTATGATCATGTCATGTGATAATAAACGTGTGACATCACAAATATCCTACATTACTTTCCGTCACGTCACGTGTAACACATTACGTAGAGAATCTGTAATGCATTACTTAATTAGTTTGAACCATAAACAATATAGCACGTTTCCGTTGCCATTACGGTTATGTCATTAAAATAATGGTGTACAAAACATAATGAAAAGTTATTTCTAGTACGAAATTCTGCCACTGCATGTAAGGGCGCCACTGAGCACTGGGTACAATTTAACTCTGGTGGTGAATTGTTGCAACAAACACAAACTGAGTCACAGGTATTAACTTATTAGGTGTAAATTGACATTTTACCCTTTACAATGTTTGATTATAGGTGTAAAACACTCCCTTCAGTATTGTTTTGTAACGGAGAAATAACTTACGTCACTCTAAATTTTCACAAGGGAGTTTTCAAAATAGATTGGATCCAATTGAGGTGGATTAGATCCAAAAAATCTAGACGTTGTATAGGGGTACAAGGGACTTGTTAACGGGACATTAAGCAGCTTAATGTTGCATTATCATGACAGATGTAGCTATAGTCAACGCGCTGACCTGTCAAACTACACATTTACTAAGAATGGTCATCAATCTTGAACCCTATCACTCATCTTCTAACAAACTGAACTTTGTGTAACATACTCTGGTTACTTCTCAAGTAAAAAAAAAAACTAAAATCTTGTAAATAAAATTTTCTACTTACGGTTAGTTGTTTTCAATGACGAGGAACCCGGGAAAAGTTGGTGTTTTTCACCGCCGATTAAACAAGTTCGGTTAAGTTCAGGCAACCATGTTGAGTTGGGATCGGCGACACGGCGACACTATCAGTTTTACACGGCATTTGTCACAAACTGTCCATTAATCGTCAATTGCAAGCATACACGATCTTTTTGATGAGCAAACATCGGTTTACCATTTCCCGATATTTTGTTTGAATTTGATTTTTATTTAATCGCGATGGCGTCTCGAAAAATGTCACGATAAACTTGTTTTTGATTCACTGATTTGATTTAAGAGTCGTTAATTGCTTATTCTCTGTAGTATGGACGTGTATTAATAGTTTATCGGGTTCACTGACGAACGTAATTCGTATCAATTCCGGATAACACTTGTCCAATTGAGTCCAGCAACATGATGCGATCGATGAGCGGTAAACGTCTAACCCCCGTCGTCAATCTGTCATTACGAGCGCCGTTGTTGTCAACGTCAAAAACTAAAACTAGGTGGCGCTCATTTATTAAAACACAATATTTTATTAAGAAATGACACAGATTGAGTGTCGCTTGTCACGAGCCTGTAGATTTTGTTGATCCATCCGCAAATACGATTAATTCTACGTGAAAAAGTCAATCAATTAGTGATATAACAAAACGCGATGGTAAATTTATCAACAAACTATTTCATATCGAGCCGTGAAAGAAAAAAAAGGGATCACAAGTTGTACCCATTCTTCTGAATTATTTATCATCATGGTAAAATCAATACAAACGCTAAAGAAGTGGTGGATGTTAACATGCCGTGGGATCTCCATATTTTTCTCCCTTTTCATGAAAAATCTTGAGGAATGGAGCCGGTGGCTGCAACCAAGTTAGCAATAAATAACCTACACCGATGCCTTTTACACTACACTTTTTACACTTTTGCAGGCTTCACCTAAATTTTTGCAGCTGTCATCAAAAAAAGTCCTAAAAAACAAAACTACACACAGAAGAGAGAATAAAAATGGAAAAAAATGACACTCTTCAGTACGAGCCCGCGTAGACCAATAATTCAAAAACTAGCACTTGGATTAAACTAAGCGTACTCAGGTGTTCCTTCCAACTTATTGCAAAACTAACTCATTAAATTCAATACGACTTGCAACACTTTTCACACCATTTAATTCAAGAAATTATACGCTCATAAATCTACTCCAGTGAAGAAGAGAAAGAAAAAAAAAGTATATACGTATTATAAAAATCATTCTTGTAACACCCCATTGCTTGGCAGTGCAATTTCTCAAAATAAATGGTCAGTCATCCTTTTAAAAACCAGATCCCACCACTCAACAAAGTAATACATAAAGAAATTAAAATGATTTATTTCTACTACCTGTCAAGGATTTCACCATTCACGCGTCTGTTGAAGATACTTGATTATGATAATCCACCTTGACAGGAAGGGATTCTTAGCCATCTCGGCACAAGAAGCTTTGAACATTCGCACGTGATATACGACCACAGTTACGATTCTAAGAAGAAATGCTCCAGCTTTTCTCAATACAGCACATAAAGCATCAATGATCGATTGACTAATTCATAAGCTCGCCTATATCACCTGTTGTCCTAATATTTTAATTTTATACATTTTAACACAATTTCTTTTCATTTTTATTTATATCAATAGGTCAAACTTAACATTACTTCGGAAACAACACGTTAGTGCTGGATATATATCGATACTTTTTTTTTTTTTTTGCTGATATTTGATATATTGTCTCTCGGTAAATATTGATATCGAGATTTTAAAATATTGATAGTCTCATATCGAGATTTTTTCTTCGGTATCTCCCAACACTACAACACATAGGGCACGTACCCCCTTCGGTCATATAAAATTTAAAATTAAAAAAAAAGGCAGTTTTATGTAGAATTTCATGCAAATGAGTATATAAATAATTTGGATTAATAGATTAAGTTGATTATTTTATTATTATTAAGTTATTATTATTATTTTAAGGTACGAGGTCATCCCGGCCCTCTACACAACAAAAGACACACACTACATATTACACATTAAATTAAAGATTAAATTATTTTGACCAAAAAGGGGCCCAAAAATAGCACTTATAATGTAATTATGACATTGTGTTTTGCACACTTATAAATGGTAAACTCAGGAAAGCAAAATTGATTGATTACATTTCTAACTAAGAATTCAAAATAAAAAGCAATAAATAATAAAAGTTGAATTGGAGAAAATTGTCTGTACAAGAATTACTTAGTATAGTGTAATGTAATTTTGTCTAAGTTGTTGATAAATATTTGGTAAATACTTAAAAAAAATTTATGTGAACATTTTAGGGAGAGTTTCACCTTCTTTATTACTCTGCAATTATTTGGTTGCTCTTAAATTACTATAATTTCACTAGACATGAATCAATTGAAAACCATTTTCCAGGAAATGTGTTGCTATTTTATACTTGGTTGCTGCTTTATTAAGTGTGTATATCCTTAAAATTTAAATTAAAGTAATATGAAATTTCCCTATGACCTTAAAAACCCCAGCCAATTACAATATTTATTCATTGCATATCGTTACAATATACTTTTTTCTATATCAGTGGCTACATCGATACCATTTCTCTTTTCCCCCTTTGGTCAGAACGAAAAATATGACCTCGTTTCACCATCTGACCACTGGCAATAAATCAGCCTCCTGCGTTCCATCTCTAACTGCGTTGGGGGCGGATATGCGCGAGCTGTCCGATGGCATGGAATGGAAGAAGGGAGGCCCTAATAATGGCCATTGCTCGGTCCGTGATGACCGCTTGTCCGATCTACCAGTCTGATATGAAATATCTGGGATTTGGCGCCCGTGTGTTTCCAACATTAAGCACGGGATACTGATAGTACACCCATCTTTCAAACCTACAAAAACGGCCTCATCCTCCAGTAATAATCAATAATAAAAAAAGAACGATACATCATCCATATACCTTTTTCATCTAGAAAATTACTAACTTTTCGCCCATTTTTTACACTTACAACAAAAAAAAAAAATTTCATTTTCTAATCAGAATTTCATCACTGATCAACTAGATTTGATCATTTTTTGTGATTACAAAATGACCAAAAAAATGACTTTATAAAAAAAGTGATCACTTGATCATATTTTAGTCATTTGATCAGCAGGTAATCAGAAAATGACCTTTTTTCACCAAAAACTGACCATTAAACAGGGGCAGATTTAGGTCTTTGTAAATCACAATCACCCACAACAAGCCAAAAAAAGCACAATGACCCAAAAATACCCAAAAATATACACAATAAGCCAAAACTAAAAGCCAAAATACACAATTTTGTATATGTTTTTTTTTTTTTCTAAAAGCAAAATTTAAAATCTTGACTTAAAAACTTGAAATTTTTGATTTGATTTTTTTTTAGGAGCAAAATTTCATTTCACATCAGGCGTCAAAAACCTGAATCTGCCCCTGCCATTACATGATTTAAAAATGACCAAAAAGTGATTTTTACCGGGAACATAAAAAACTTTCAAAAATAGTTTTCAGTGCAAGCCTTTATAAAAAAAATCTTAATCCAATCAGAAAATTTCAATAAATTAAAAATGAATTTAAAAAAAAAAAACAAATTAATTGACTAATTTGAAACTCCTCTACTGCTACTGGGGGGTAAATGAATTCAGTAGAAAATTCAAAAAGTCATGGTAAAGTGTGTATTTATATCTACTAAACTTCAATTTGAATTTAAATGTAAAAAAAATCTAAAAAAAAAAAAAAATTACGAGTGTTACTTAAAATTCCACTCTACTGTAATTTTCCTTTTCCCAAGATTTTTTTCCCTTTAAAAAAAAGAAAAAAAAAAAGACACGCCAAAATTAGTTGTCATTAGTTGGCTTAATTGCTCTTAAATTAAAGAGACAAATGTGTAAATAAAAAGGAATATTTGTAGCTTTTAACTGTTGAAAGCTATGGCAAGTTGCCACTTGTTTTTCCTCTGGCCCTTTTCACTTGTTGGGGCCCTTACGAGTGTCAAATAACTGTCATGCCTTAAACCATTAAGGCGAACACTCGGATGACAAATACTTGCACTGCTGACACGTCTGAGCAGCAAATCATTAGTCGTCGCTCAGTCGCCCTATGTCAAGCGAGTTAATTAACAACGAATGCTTGGCCTCTATCTCCTTTTGGCAACCAGCAACATTTGGCACTGTTAAATGACAAGATTATTTTTAAAATGTTTCATTTTTTTTTCTCACACATTTCCATAGCTTTGTTTTGAGTAAGGTGCACGAAACTTAAGTTATAGTTAATTTAATAACTAATTGTGACTCAAAAACAAAGAAATGAAATTCGTTATTATCTCGATTATTACACCCAAGTAAATGGCTGCTTTTTATTTACAAAAATTATGAAATTTTTGCGAAAAAGTGGCCAATTACTTTGTTAAAAAGTTGGCAAAACATTATAAAAAAAATTAGGATAGTAAATTGTTTAAATCAAAATATGTCAAATTTCAAATTTGTGCGTAGAAATTTTCGCGCCATCTGGAGACAATATATTGTAACACAAGATGTAAATGGCTAAAATGCAATCACTGTTCAAACGTTCACCCTTACTTTTTTTCCATCCATTGAAAAACCTTTTTTTTAAGAAAGAAAAAAAGATCAAGCTCAAAGTCGACAGAAGCTGCTAAGGCAATACGGGACAGAACTACATCTTATCAATACAAAGTTAACATCATCAAAATCAAACACAAACTACTAAAACTAAATCAAAGCTTAACAAAACTAAACCAAGCAACGTAGACCAGACATCGACAAAAACCTCCCAACACAAAAACAGCAACAGCGCATAGCAGGGCTCGCCAAAAGCTCACAACCTCACGGTTTACCATGAGACCGCACCTCTGGTGACGGCATTTCGCCGTCAGATGTTGTAGTCAACTATACATTGAAATGGTTATCGAATGCTTAGCGGTTTGAATCTGACTTACGCTATTAACCTTAAATTCAATTTTTACTTTTTTGCCGTCAGTTTAGTTCAAATTGCCGTGAGTAAAAAGTTTTCTCGCGGCAATTTGCTGCAAGTACAAAACTGTATTTGGCGAGCCCTGGTGCTGCAACAAACCCCGCAGTCCCCGGATCAACAGTTACAGTCCCCCATTTTTAATGTCATTATCAAATTTTAAATTTTTTTCATGTTGCCTTAGAACAAATTTACAGTGCATCCAAACCATGAAATGAATCGATGCGTAATTATTTAAAATTTAATTTAATCAGTAAAACTAATTTCACCATCAACATATTTAACTAATTCTTTCACATAGACCATTAAAGTACAAATTCAACATTTTCATCCATCGTAAAATAATATTAAAGGGAAAAAATTGATTGACTTTTCCATTGGTTGGAACGATTTCGTATTCATAGTTATTCACTACTCTCTGAATTAGAATTAAACAAATTCTTCACCAGTATAAAAAAATCAAACCAAAGGAAACAAAAATAAAAGTCATGTTAAAGGATACTTCTCTTCTCACTTGATATCCAACGGGCGGTTACTGACCAAACTTTTCCAAATTGACATCAACGTTCATGTGTTCACCAGTGTCACTCTATAACGAAACACAAAAATAGGAAAAGCTATAAAATGGGTAACAGAGAATCAATGGGAAGTGCGGGTTTTGTTGCGGCAATTTGCCACCAGACGCCAGGCGCAATGGGTCACTGTGTAATATAAATTTGTAATTTTTAACAGTAATAACTTTTTTGGACAAATTTAACACATTTCAATACATTATTGTGCCCAGTGCTCAGTGGCGCCCTTAAATCCAGTGGCAATATTTAGTACTAAAATCACACTCCCCATTCAATCACAACTCACAATGGATCTTTTTATATTTCCAAGTTGAAATTTACTCTTCTCGGGTAAAAGTTCTTGTACAGTTATTCACATCTAAAAGTAAACAAAATATTGTCATAAATTCAGCTTTTGATTCAACTTGCTATATTTTTTTTTTTAATCACTCATGAATTATAGATCCGCTCACACTTTATCCACCTACACAAATATCAATTAACAACCCTTTTATTGAACGTTACTCCCTCTTTTCATGTTTCCATGGAGATAATGGGACATTAACTCAGGTCATAAATTTCTCATTTACTCCATTACATCATCAATAGAAACATTTAGTTTCACGTCACACACTCTACTTAACCTTTTTTTTTTTTTCCTCCAAAGCCTTTATTAAAATGAAAGTGAGATGAAGTGAATTAAAATTTATAAACTTATTACCTTGGTATAGAAAATCCAATGAAAGTTTATCACATCTATCGATCATCTGTTGAAACATTAAGAAATTTAAAGAATTAGCGACTTAATAGGAAAAAATATTACCTTCATTACCTGATTGGCTGATAATCACTAGCCAATTTCCCCTCTTTGTGAATGAATTTCTGAAAATAAAAGTGATCAATAGATTGTGGAATTAAAAGTGACCAATTGGCTCATAACAAGGGGTTTGTTTGTTTCAATTTGATGAAACTGTGACAGGAAAAATAAATCTTCCAATTGTAATTTTGGTAAGAAATCAAAACTCAAAAAAACTCAAACATAAAATTCATTTTGATGTCACAAGAGCTAATTTCTAATATTTACGTATTCAAATACCGGGCTCGCACTGGTTTTTTTTCTTGCGTCACTTTTATAACAATTTTTAAAAAATTGGAGCTAATTCCAAAATTTTTATCGCCAAATTTTTTTTTTTTCGTCATTTAGTGTAATGTATTTAGTGCATGTATCGCAATTGGCACAAGTGGAAATTGCCATCGCGAGCCCTGAAACGTAAATAGCAGTTTTTTCTTTCTATTAAATAAATAAGAAACAATATCAGAAGTAAAAATAACCGATTATGATACCTACCATTTCAAGCCAAGAGACAACAAAGCGCGATGCACATCCGTGCCAATCGCACATTTTTAAAAGGACTCACGAAGCGATGCACATCCAGTGCTATTCTTACATTTTTAAAAGTAGTCACGAAAAAGAGAAACGGTTTTCTGAAATTAAAAAAAAAATTAGAAATCATTCACTAAAGTAAGTTTTAAGGTAAAATATTCTCGTTACGTCTAGTTGTTATTTTATAACTTTACTACTACTACTACATATTGAAATTTTACTTTCAAGAATAACTGACGACGGGATTCGACGGTTTTGCCAATCAAAATCAACTGGTGCCAAAATTAAACAATTGTCCTTTGATGCCATAACTGAAGACGGGATTGGACGGTTTTGCCAATAAAAATCAACTGGTGCTAGAATTAAACAATTGTCCTTTGATGCCATAGTGTCCTTTTCAGATTGGAAAAATAAAATAACATAAAAATCTAGTTGTTTAATATTCGAATCGTGCATAGAGCAG
This sequence comes from Pachymerium ferrugineum, assembly GCA_034686365.1. Lineage (NCBI taxonomy): Eukaryota > Metazoa > Arthropoda > Chilopoda > Geophilomorpha > Geophilidae > Pachymerium > Pachymerium ferrugineum. Next base: position 10,538 of record JAQGAS010000518.1, on the reverse strand, counting down.
GCTTAATTTTCTGTTCTGGCAACGTCGTTCATTTCCACGTTCGAAACGTACAATTTAACCAGTACAAAATACCATTTCCTGTTATGCAGAACCTCAGTTCTGTATTATTTACCTGCTTTCCTTACAAAAGATTGCTACGTTGCGCGGGGATTGAAGCACAAAAATACTTTTGGTGAGAATTTCTCTTGCTCCATCAAATTCAACTGGTGCCAGAATTAAATTTTTGTCCTTTGAGGCCAGTCGTGTCCTTTTCAGATTGGAAAAATAAAATAACATAAAAATCTAGTTTAATATTCGAATCCTGTATAGAAAAAGGCTTAATTTTCTGTTCTGGAACGTCGTTCATTTCCACGTTCGAAACTTACAATTTAACGTCTTAAAACTGTACAAAATACATTTCCTGTTATGCAGAACCTCAGTTCTGTATTATTTACCTGCTTTCCTTATCAAAAGACTGCTACGTTGCGCGGGGATGGAAGCACAAAAATATTTTTGGTGAGAATCTCTCTTGCTCAATCAAATTCAACTGGTGCCAGAATTAAATATTTGTCCTTTGATGCCAGTCGTGTCCTTTTCAGATTGGAAAAATAAAATAACATAAAAATCTAGTTGTTTAATATTCGAATCGTGTATAGAAAAAGGCTTAATTTTCTGTTCTAGAACGTCGTTCCTTTCCACGTTCGAAACTTACAATTTAACGTCTTAAAACTGTACAAAGTACATTTCCTGTTATGCAGAACCTCAGTTCTGTATTATTTACCTGTTTTCCTTATCAAAAGGCTGCTACGTTGCTCGGGAATGGAAGCACAAAAATACTGTTGGTGAGAATCACTCTTGCTCCTACTGATGAAAATGGGAACAATCATATATTTCTCAGTATATTTACATAAAATAGAAAAGTGAATGATAACAAATACCTTGCTTTTGCAGTCTGACTCTTTTAGAGCGTTACACAGCTATCAGTCGCGAACATCACTGATGGAAGCAGATTTTTTTTTGGGATTTAGGAGCTGGTGACACCTGGTGGTAAGAAGCGTAAAAAAGAATAATACAATAGTACGTGACATGAAACAGAGGTCTATTTTAATAGTCAGTAGTCACCATCATCCGGTTACAAGTATTTACTAGGTAGACCACAGTTTAATTATTAGCACACACTGTGGACGGACTTAATCTTCATCTGGTATCGTTAAAAACCGACATAATATGAAAAACGAAAACTTACTATCCAGTATATTACAAAACTGTTTATTCATTTCTAAAATTAAAACCTTAGTAATTTTTTACAACACCCGCATTAAAGTCAATGTAAAACCTCACACATTTTGACGTAAAACCATAATTTTCAGTCCAGTCCATTCCAGGTTTTAAATCGCACCGCAACTCAAACGTAAGCAAAACGTAGTAGGTATAAAAAATCTAATGACGTCATTACATCTCGAACTACATACATTAAGCATAAAACGGAAGTGCGTCATACTACAGTTTCCTCCAAAGCTGCTATCAAACATCCGGGTTCTAAACACGAGGACGCGGCCATTTGTAAATTGATACAAAGGTTCATCGTGTATATCAGGTATAAAATTTTAAATTATCAACGCCAAAACGTTTATTAACGATACTTTGATTTCTAGCCGAACACTAAATTTCATATCCCGATGGCTACCCTTCCAGTCAATCCGAAACCCTTCTTAAATAGTTTAACCGGCAAGCCGGTAATGGTCAAACTGAAATGGGGCATGGAATACAAGGGTTATTTAGTGTCAGTTGACGGATACATGAACCTACAGCTTGCAAACACAGAAGAATACCACGAAGGTGCTTGCACAGGCAATCTAGGCGAAGTTCTAATCCGGTGTAACAACGTATTATACATTCGTGGCGTTGAGGAAGAAGAGGAAGACGGAGAAATGAAAGACTGAACACCATTTTCATTAATTTTTTTTGAGTGTATTACTTAACCGAATGTGTGACGATGAAGAAAAACGTGGAAAAAAACCTGTTAAAAAACGTGTTTATTATTACATCTTTAAAATAAAAATTGGATCATTTTTGTTACTTTAATTTCGGCGGTGTTGTCAATGAAAACTTATAATTTTTGTTACTTTAATTTCGGTGGTATTGTCAATGAAAACTTGCAGTAATAATAAACGAATGAATCAGATGCAATTATCGATTTTTTTTCTTTATTTTTGGTTAAATTTGATGGTTTAAATTTGAGGTTAAATTTAAGTCAACTACATGAGGTAATTTAAAAATCAATTAAAATGTACAACCATTTTGATTATCCATTTATTTTTTTACAGTTGGATTTACTCAAAGTTCCAGCATAATAATGGCCTTGTGGATCTCCCCGCGTTCAAGTTTTGAATTTAACTTCAACTTAACCTAACCAAATTGATATTTTTGTGAGATTTATTTGGATTTCATTAAAAAACAAATGTGCACAATGCAGTTTAACGTGTCACGTTTTACTATAGCAACAATAACCCTCACATTGTTTATTATTAATGACCGAACGACCGAACTTGGAAGCAGCTAAATTCCAAATTTCTTCAGCAAAATGAAACTACTACTGATCATTTCATCATTCTTAATTTTGACAGTTGGTGCAGATGATAATTTAGATTTTCGTATCGACGCACAATTCGATCCAGATTTAATTAACAATTTACTTGAAAAATTGCAAGAGGCTTATAATTTGACTTTGGAGTTCGCAGCTGAATTGCTTAAAAATGCCGAAGCTGCTGCGCTTGAAACTGTCAAAAAATTCCAAGAAGCAGCTGCTGTTATTTTCAATACCATAAAGGGATTGGTTGTTGACACTGTCGACTTTCTTTTGACTTTGGTAACTATGTTTTAAACTGATTTTTAACGTGTAAATTTATATATATTTTTTTTTATTCCAGTTGAAAAAATTGACAATGCCATTGGTGGAAGCTATTATAGCTGGAACTCATGCTGTGGCTGATTTAATGCGGGAAAGTGAAGCGTTTTTGGCTGACAAACTGACCACTTTAATTGATTTGTTACGACAAGTGTTTCAAGCAGTAACCGATTTGCTCGCTAAAGGAAGTGTGGTCTATGCAAAGGGGAGAAACAATTCGACAAATCTTGCGAATTTTATTAGATAAGAATGCAGATGTTTACTGCCGCTTTGTCATGGTGAAAACTCTTTTGTTAAAAATTAATCTTGTCAACGGTCTTAATAAAAATGTTTTGATCTGATTTTAAAATTTGTAAAAATTGGTTGTGGTTTTATTACGAGACATTCTAATACAAACTGTTATTTCCATGTGGCTTCCATTGCGGAAAAATTCGTAATCCCACAGTATTTTTTGCAGGTCAGTAGGTGTCTATCTGTAGTTACATAATCTTTTTACCTGCAAACACATGTATCCAGAAATTTATTTTCAATAAATAAGATTGCCACTTTAGGCTGACATCACTGTTTTAAAAATTATTTTTTTTATTATAAAATTATTTTAAAAAAATAATATTTAACAGACAAATAAAATAAAAGTTTCACAAAACGCCAATGGATTTTTATACATCAATCACTAATCACACGACCTATTATGTGGTATTATGTGGCATCCAATCTTGACACGTAAATCATAATTAATTTTGTGAGCTCGAATTTCAAACAATTCATAGTCATTTACCGAATGACTAGCCGGACATGCCGGGCCGGGCTGTCTATTATAAAATCTAATATACCATTCGGAAGTGGAATAATTGTAATCGATTTTAAAGTTCTCCCACGGAAAATTCTAGAATGATTCATTGACAACTTTAGTACGCGAAGCTGAAATGTCTGTGCTCGTGATGGATTTTCTCGGAAGTACTCGTGTACAATCGTAAAAGCCTCTAATTATTTAGAAGCTTTAAAAATTTCCAGTTGTTCCAAAACGATCAAAGCCATCGTGCAACCCTTGATCGTTACCTCCTGGCAAAAGTTTATACCGGTATTCAGATATTGAAGTTTTGACCCAGCAAATTTTGTCAAGCATAAATGCTGAATGCCATTATCTGTTATGAATTCTTAAAGTTAAATGTTCAAGTTTTGGACATCTGTTACCGATAACTTATGTAAAGAGTTGTCATTTAAATTTGAATGGTTTGAAGATTGGCTTAGATTCAGAATGATGATGTTGGGAATGAATTGAAGCAGTTGTAACAAATCGTGTTCCGGTAATGCATCGACAATGCACGTCAAAATTTGTAAATTCTGAGAAGAAGAAGAAGAATAAAATTAACCATGTAGGATTAGTGTAGAAGATTTACTTACACTGCTGGTGTTTAATGCCGCATTTAGTGTTGATGACATTTCAAATACCCGATCAAAATTAAGAGATAATCTTTTCATATTATTTGTGATGAAACAGCTTTGGTTTTGGCGATCAGGTTCACATAACCTCTCCGTTAATTTTAAAAAACATTGGCTTAAATCTTCGAACAATCTCGGAGCTATAGAAATGAAATATATATATATTTTAAAAAAATATGAAAATTTTGTTTAACTCTCTTAAATTTATTCTTACGTAGATTTTGTAAATCCGACGATTGGTAACGAGAAATGTTTTCAACAACGACACTGATGCAAAGTTTTACTAATGATACAGCTTGACATTTCAGAGGCATTTTTTTTTTAGTTACCGCAGCTCTTTCGTACACTTTATACATCAATGAAGTAACAAAAGTTGTGACGGGACAGAGCAAGACAACCTCAATTCAATATCGTGTAACATTATGCAACATTATGTTTACCTTTATTGACTTGTTTGGGTCAATATGGCGGAGCCCTCCGTCACAGTTCTCAGTGACGTCACACTGAAGTTCAGGAATAAGAGCATTGATCAATACGGGTATCTTTATTCACAACTGTCGTCTGCTTCGGCGCCTTAAATGCTACTGGTCTTACCTAATATAATATTTAAAAATAAAATTACAACAAAATTATTATTAACTTATGGGAAATATTTAACCAATTCATGCGCGATTGTACTCAAATCTCGATGCTGCCACCGGGCTTGAAACATTTCACAAAAATAATCACTCCGGGCACACAAAATTGATCGATGGGCTCGCAATTCTTCATCATTTACGATAAAAGTAACGACAGCGTATTCCTGACATTCCAAAAACCTTTTAGAACACAACACCTTTTAAAAAACATTTCTTCAAAAATTATAGAATTTTATACTTTTGTTAGTGTTGCCTGTCAAGATGATAGAACTCAGACGTATGTTACGTGCCTTAGACAACACTTGTCCGAAAAGACAGAGATGGTGGTCGTTATTGTGCCGAACAACAAGAAAGATCGCTATGACGGGATGAAGAAAATTTGTTGCATTTCGGTCGTTATTGTGCCGAATAACAGGAAAGGTCGCTATGACGGGATTAAGAAAATTAATTGCATTTCGTAAAAAAATCACTTAAAAATTAAAATTTTAGTATGATTACCGCTGGTATACTGTCCCATTTGTCACGAATATTCACTTCAACTCCTTTAGTTTCAATCAAATATATGCAAAATATAAATTAATTCTCAGTCGTTGAATTTAACGCGAGTCAAATCTCTTCGACAACTCTGAAAATAAATCATGTTGATCCATGTCAGGGAATCCTTGATATTATTCTAGGTATATATATATATACTTTCTAGGGAATCAATGGAAGAATTGAATCATAGACCTATATAAACTATATAACCTATATATATTATATAGATCAATGATTGAACCAATTTGAAGCCAATAATGGGTTTATTTCCCGGATTCGCGCAAAAAGAAATATCTGTGTTTTAGGAATTACAAATGGCTTCCTATTCCATTTTACAATTTTCGGTTAACAGTAAGTATTACGGAATTGTTGTTGTGTGATGTGCAGCGCAGGCTTATGGTGAGTAACGCCCTATGGTGAGTAAATACCAAAACTAGATTTATATAATTCATAATACATCCAAAAAAAATTTTGGAAAATTTTTAAATTTTTTATCTATTTAGAAAAAGAAACAACAAACATTTTGCAAAAAAATGTAATTATAAAATTTTAATAATTAATTAAAGTGAAGCAAAGAATTTATGTTAACTCCATACATACCAAATATTAAATGTACAAATTGTAATAAAACTATTTAAAAAATTGGCACTTCTAGAACATAATTCTTGACCTTTTAATTGCAGGTGCAACCAACTTTGATTCCTACAAAAAAAAATTAGTATAAATAAAAAAAAAAATATATCTGAACTGACTTTGTGAGTAAATATATTCTTCTTAATAATATTATTGGGTGCGGGAATATTGCTCAACACAGACCTAAAATATAATAAAAATTGTAAGAAAAAAAAAATATTCAAAATTAATAATTTCTTATTCTACCTCTGAGTCGGATTCGATTTCTTAACCAAATGAGAAGCAACACCATTATTTTTTAAATTCACATATCCATTTGACACAATATTAGGCGTGGATGTAAATCTCGGTGCAGGCAAAATAGCCGGCATTCGTTTTGCCGGAGTTGTATTAACAGATTTAACACTTTGCGCAATTATTTTTCTAGTAATACCCGTAGCCGTTGCTGGCTTTTTAATTTGTGGCTTTTGGTTTAAATTCTTGAACGGTTCTCTCATACTGAAAAGAAAAAAAAACTAAAATTAATTTCTTTACAACTTAAAATGACAACTTAGTGTTACCTCTGTGATTTCTCTACTTTTGGTTTCGGTTTCACAAACGTTTTAACTGGCCCTGGTTTGCTTATCATAACGGTTTTATCTGGTTCTTTCGTCTCCAAAAATGGAGTTTCGGGATTGGATTTATCAAAAGTGGATTGTAAATCAGGCAATTTCCGATCACTATCATCTACTTTCTCTTCTTCTAAATCATACGCATTATTTTTAATTTCATTTTGTGCTGTCGTTGGACTCTGTACAATTCTGGTCAGCTCGAGTTGTGGATAAGCGAAACAGTTTTCCTTATTAGATTCAACATCTAACAACGACGTTTCTAGTGGTGAGAAATTGAATAGCTCAGCCGTTATAGATGCTGAATCTTCATTTTCTAGACTGAGGGTTTTAAATTGGGCCGAGAGTTTTGTCGCTTCGCTAAAAACTTCGTCTCGCTCTTTGGCAGTTAAACCATCCTAAAATTTTAAAAAAATGTTAAAATGTTGAATAAACTCCTAGTTGTTTACAAACTTCAAGTAAACTGACGTGGAATGTATCATTTAGAACTTTTCTTTCCTTTTCTATTGAGGCTGTATTATAAATTTGTTTGTAAACTTAATTGAAAACGTGCGCTGTACAAATTAATTACTACTAACCAATTTTTAAATGATCCGGATATAATTTTCTCGGCGTGAACGGCTTGAGGAAAGTTTCATTCAAAGCATATCGAGATATGTGGACAGGGCGGATTTTCGGCTTCCTATTAGGTTCCATGTCGACAAATATCTCCGTCGGACACTCTTAATATTCAATAAACGTAAAAATTTTCGATATGTCATTTAAATATTGGGAGGGGGCTCGCATTAGACTCCTTGGATTTGTATATGGCAAGCCGTTCTACTTTTTATTGCACATGTTTACTTAGCTAATAAACATTACTGATATGTGCAAATAAATTTCACATAAATTTATATAGCAAGCCGTTCTACTTTTTATTCTAAATCTTAACATACGTCTAAATAACATTTGACAACTGTAAAGTAGCTTGGCGCTTGTTATTTGGACATAGGTTAAAATATAGAATAAAAAGTCGAACAGTTTGCCATAGTTTTGTCAAAATTGTATCCGATAAACTTAATAGTATTTTTAAATTCAGCGCTGTAAAATCGTCACGAGTATTCAAGGTATAGCTTGAACTAATGTACCGTAATTTGTTTCCACATCCAGGCGTGAATAATCTCACAACAAATCTGTGGTTATGGAGAGAGAAAACCCATCCACATGAAATGCCTAGTCGATCATCATCCTCCTGAAGCGTAATGGCTCCCATCTCGGTCTGGGTCCTAGGTCCTAGGAAGAAATGTCGGAATCGGGAGATGATGCGCCAGGGTTTGTAGATAAACATTTGTATTTATTTATTTATCGTGAGATTTATTTTATTCGTGCAGTTTTCCAAACGATAAACGGCGGAAACGACTGTCGGTGAGTTTTATACAAATATATACACCAAATATGATATTCTTGATTTCTTTCTATATTTACTACAGATTTTAAAACCTCCAAAGTATCGGAATCGTTCGGCACTTCAAGATTTGGACACGGACTTAAATTTCGTTGTAAACTTTAGTTTTATTGGATGATTTTAAAAAACATTTTTTCCGAAAATGAAAATGTTTAAAACATTTTAGGAGACGGAAACGACAACGAGGACTCGTTTCAATCGACGGGTTAGTTTTGCTGATAAATATCAAGTAAAGTAAGTAAATTAAACTAACTTATTTTAAATTGTGAATTTAATTTGTTTGTTTTTTTAGGGAGTTTCATAAAGACTTGATAACCTTAGCCATTTCTAACAAGACGGAACTTGTGCCTAGTAAATAAACGCTTAAACGATAATTACTCATCGATTAAATTTCTCTGTAGTTACAGGATCGGACGAATCATCATCAGTTTCTTCACTCGCTATTGACAATACGACGTATGAAATTTTAAATTTTAAATAAAAAAATAAATTTAACCATATTTTTAATTTGTTTTATTTTTAACAGATGTAAATCCAAAATATTTGGTCTGGACAGTTTACTTTCAGGAAAAATTCAAGCGACATCTAACGTCTTTGAAGATGACCGCCAATTTGAACCGACCAATTTGGATAAAGTATTCATTGACTAATAAACTTTAATCACTTGTATTAACCTTGAATTGAATTCCCCAGATTCCATTCGGATCAAAACGAAAACACAAAAATTCCACCTCATCATTAAAAGATAAATCCGAACCTCCTATAAAAAGAAATCTGTCAGAAGACAACGACGATATTTTCGAAACGACAAATCAATTTAACCAAGACAAAACAATTTATTTCGACAATCGAATCACTGATAATGACATGTCGTTTACCCAAGTTACAGGAGGAATAGACAAAACAGTTCACTTTGAAGGCCGAATCACAGGAAGCGAAATGTCATTCACACAAGTTACAGGTGGAATCATACAAGACAAACCAAAAGTTTCTTCACATTTCATTTTGGGTTCACTCATCACATCATTCTCACAAAAAACTGATACTTCAATAACCAATACAAGAAAATGGAATGACGATAAAGAAAACTTGTGCACTATTGTAACTGATGACGAAAGCACAGTAACTAAACTTGAAGAAAGTGGGGGAGAGGAAATGAAAATGACAATGCAAAGCGACAGGGACACGACTAAAGAAAGCAAGTCGACGCTGAAAGAGCAGTCAGTCAAAGAAATTTGTAGTAAAGTCAATTTGGTTGGTAGCCCTAAAAGTGGACACTCAAGTTTGAATGTAACTTACGAAAACACTGCTGTTTTGCTTAAAGATGTTTCACGGATTCTCAAAATGAATGAGGCAAGTCGTAAGGAGTCTGTCATTCAAATTTTGCCGAATGAAGAGAATGAAATTGTTGTCGAGTCTCCTGAGGTGAAAGTTCAGAAGACGATGAATTTGATTACTCCGCATGTTAAAAAGCTGCTGGATGAGACCAAAGTTTTGGCCAAGTTTACGAGTGAGAAAATGGAGAAAATGGCGGATGAGAAGAAATTGGAGGTTGTGGATGAACGTTTGCAAGTAGGGACAGTGAAGAAGGGTGAAGGGTTAGGAGTGGTTGACGAATCTTTAGTCGAAAGTATGAAGAGGATGCTGCATGAAAATGAGGTTGGTTCGATGGGTTATTGAATTTTTGGTCTTTGTGAATTGAAATTTTAATTTTTAGGGAGTCGGTACGTCGGATGATGAGTATAATGTCAATTGCAAATGGATTCAGTTTTTGGAAGCGGCTGACGAAACGCTTGAAAGTATCACGAAAGGTTGGAAAATGAATTTCAATTTTTTTGAAGCCGGTTTTTCCCACCATGCGGCGCATTTATTTTTATTTTTTTTTTTTTTAGCTGAAAACAAATTGGACGAAATGATGAATGCAGTAACCGACATAGAAAGAATGCAACAACTGGACGCCCGAATTCTAGAGAGGAAAGAAGAGTTGAAAGCGAAACAAAAAAAATTGGAAAAGGAAAACGAAAAAGTCAAAGTTTTATCTGAGAAGAAGAAAAAATTAAAACGAAAAACCGATGTTGTTTTGAAGGAAAAAGAAAATTGCGAAAATGATTTGAAAAAATATGAGAAACAAGCAGCGGAATTGCAGAAGAAATCGCAACGTGAATGGCGTCACCGAGAAGGATCTTTTCAATACCATAACGAAACTGGACTGGGAATTTCTTACTTTGAAAAATCGTTGTTACTCGATATCAAATACGGGGAATCGATTCCGGCACCGCAAGGATTTTCACATTTACCATCTTATAAAATCGGTTCTATCACACTTAAACCTCAAGACAGTAAATTGT
>JAQGAS010000517.1:0-46036 GCA_034686365.1 Pachymerium ferrugineum | reverse complement strand
AATTCCAATGATAGATTAAAAGTAAACTTTAATTTTTGGATTTTATTTATCTTTTACTTCCCACACAACTGTTTACACAACCACATTAAACAATGCGAAGTATAAACCGTCAACAATATCCGGATGAAATTTACTCTACTTCTTCCTGCAAAATACAACAACATATTATTCCTTATTCCTCACCTTATATACACTTGCAACGTATTCTGCAATAACTTATTAGCAGTAACCGCTTTGGCAAGCCCATTTGGAATTCCATAATAATCAACAGCTGAATCGAAAATTTGCCCAATAATTTTCTCTCTGATGACATCGTATTTCTCTTTATGTTTCTGCATCTTCACTAGAACTTCGCCATACTGGTAAGCACCAACGGAGAATCCGTGAATCAGAATAGTCTCGTACTGTGTCTTCCAATCCAAAAAATTCAAAACATCCAATGCAACAAGCTGTGTACCTAGAAAAAAAAATTAAAAAATTCATGACCTAGAAGACTGTAACACAAATCTAAAATTGGTATTTAATACCGTAACTCAAATTTACAAGTTTTGACTTTGCCTCTTTAACTAGTACAAAGTTATTTTTAATCCCCGTTAAATATTTTTAACATTCGCCGGTACTCTCTAGCCTGAAACTATGAATAAATTGAAAAATATGTTTTGACTCATATCACGTGAACATCACATGAGTTATCTCCATCTTTACAATACAGTAAACAACTTTTTTTTATAAAAAAGATTTTATACGGTCTCACCTTTGGCCGGCCACAAAAGTTGCCACGGTGTTAATCGCACTATAAGCACGTCAAATCCTTGTTTCTTATAAAAAGTTTCAAATTTGTGAAGATGACGTGCTTTGGCGAGCATCCATGCAAAAAGTACAGCCAATCGTTGATTACTATCGGAATCTGGATGCGGCCTAAATACTATACTTTTCGTCATCATTGCTGGTTCATGAGATACTGGTTTGTTTGCGCTGTTTGATGCCATGGATCGTGATGTTTCTTGCATGAATATGGCGGGTATTAGGGCCTTTAAAGCAATAAAGTCATGTGTATGAGATAAACGACTTTTCACTTAATAAGAAGTAAAGAGCTGAGATTTTTTTCGTGTTGTATTACCTTCTTGATATTCCGAGCGTTTGGTACGTTTGTCGTTTTCGTTAGGCCAACGGCAGCCCACGAGAACACACGCATCATCTGGAACGCCATTGTGAAGCAGATGTGTACGTAGGAAGTAGATAACCGACGCCCCATAATATTTATCAATGGCTACCATCGTTCGTAATGAATAATGAAAATTATTAAAATAAAATGGACCTTTCCGTATTTTATGAGAAAATTAAAGCAGTGCACAGGAAAAAAATTCGAAATTTGAATATTTTAATGTAGGTATCGTGCGGTGGTTAAGAATAGCCTGTCTGGCCCACTGTCTGCTCTTGTCTGCATACAGCGGTAAAATTGATTACGACTAAATTTGAATGAATGTATGGACATTAAACTAAATTTATATTGCGTGATTAAAAATTCGTTGAACACGTTGAAATAGTTTCGTGGCTTATCAAAAGAGAAAAAATGCACGTATCAAATTCTTATACTTTGAACTTAGATATTTTTGTTATCTTTCATGTCAGCCAGGGAAAAGTATTTTGATCTGTGCATTGAATATACAGCATATCGTATTTATTTTTCCAGAAGTAAATAGAGAAGGTTTATAGTTGGATTGGATTCAATAATGAACGTCTCAATGGAAAATGTGTCAACATCACAACGAATATTTTTCACTGATTATTTCAGATGCGCTTCTATTTCCAATGAATTTTTCCAAATTTCCATGGAAAAATTTTAATCCTGGAAAAAGATGAAAGTCACTTTTTTATTGGTCATTTTCCTACTGTATGTGAAAATGTATAAAAAATACGTCCGTTATGCGGCGCCACCAGTACAACTATTAGGTCAAATTAATCTGCAGGGTAAGGGTACCCTGTCGGGATATGCTACCGATGGATTTCTATTTAGTTTATAGGCAAGATTGGGTTGCATCAGACATAAACGTCATTAGGCGGACAAAACACCCTATAGATTACCCCACCTTGCAGATTATAAAATTACGCACGCAATTCCTGAATTCCTGTGTTGCCTAAACTTTATGACTAGACATAATTTTCATAAAATTAACAAAACTTTAATCAGGTAACAAAATTATGCCACTTACCACTTCCACCTACGTAAAACTAATTATCACATCGTCCTATTCAGTCTGACTCAAACAACGTAATTACTTCCACCCCCTTAAAGAACGAAATTGAAAATCACCAGGCAACTTTGAAGGACGTGATGCTTCAATAATTACATAAATGAATACGCTAATTACTTACGAAACCATTAATAACCGAGTAAATTCCATTACACAATACTCTTCAAACATTGCAATCTCTTTATTGGTTCAATAATAATTAAATTCCTTCAGCGTGCAATACTATGAGCATGCAGGCAAACAAAAATTATAATTGTTTATAACGGGCACTTTCATGGTAACGTATAAATAGAAAAATTTTGTTTCCATAGAAACACAAAATAGTAAAGTGAGAAAAAAATGGAAGACGAGGAATCGATTCCTCTCAAATAACCAACTTGTGCGCATTGAGCGGCTAATTCCATGGAGGTAATAACCCCATTGTGGAGATAGAATTTTTTTATCATCCACTTTGTAATTTTAAGTACTCATTATGAAAGCAAACAAGTGGTTGATTTAACAATTTTAAAAAATTTTTAAAACACGAAATTTGCAAAATTTTTGTAAATTGGTCCACTTGCATTAATTAATTCACAAAAATATAGAGAAGTGGGCAATATTACGACACAAATTTTCGAAAATTTTTATGAGTAGTTAATTATAGCGTAATGAAAAACATTCAATTATATGGATTTAGTTAAGTCGTTAAAAGCATTGGGAACCAAATAAAGGTTATTGACATTGAGGAATAAAAATAAATCGGGCGAATGACTCTAGATACGAAATTGATGAAAAATAATTATTGAAGTCGAGTTTCGTTATAAAAAAAAATTTAAATGAAATTTTTTTTTTACTAAATTTCTAATCAAAAATAGCAATTAAAATTGATTCTCTTACAAGAAACCTGACTTTTACAATTGTATTAACACGTCATTTCGACAAAGTGTATACAGGCTTTTTCTGTATATCTAAGAATACGCAATCAAAAAATTGCAGACTCAGTAATAAAATAATTACAAGGCACGGCAAATAGAAGTGCAATAACACACACGTAACTACATATTTTACCACTGAAAAATTCATAGCTATTCCTTTGAAAAAAGGAACAACATGTCAAAAAAAACCCGTCACATACTCAACCCGTCTGCGCGCGCGGATGTACGTATAATACTGAGGTATATGTTCAGTAAAACCAGAATAAACATCAAAAAGTAGCAATTTCCATTTACTTCAAGCTTTCTTCTGCTTCTGCTTCTGTTTCTGGTGTTTACTCTTTTCCAAATATTTTTTCTCTCTTCTCTCTGCTGCAACCGCAGCTCGGTACCATTCTAACATCCTCTGCTGTTTGACGTCCTCCTTCTTTTTCTTTTCCATTTTTGCCAAAACTTCTCTAGAAGGAATGTCCAATAAAAATGACGCTATTAAAGGCAATTTCACCGTTCCCGTTCGACTCGGTTTTGGAGCTGCGAATATTAGAAACTTGAAATATCCCAAATGGGGCGGTTTGCAAACAATTCGAAGTTGATTAGTGAATTCGTCTTGATTGGATGCGTAATAAGTGGCTTTTTCTTTACCAGAGTCGTCAACTTCGCCTTTGAATCGCTCGCCATTTGCATTGTACAATTGCATGCTTACTACGAATTTTTCTTTCGCTTCAAATGTCGTCACCCAACGACCAGAAGGCACTACGATGTAAGCGTGAAGTTTCGGCGGCATTGTGAAGCCGTATCTGAAAAATGCCTCAGTTGGACCCCAGGGGGCGTCGTTAAGTGGATGAGGGCGCAGAATTCGTAGAGATAGAGAGCGGGTGCAGATTAGGAGGAACATAGCTAGGATATTGAGAGCGCAGTTTGGTTCGCCTTCTGGGATATCGCGTTCTGGACGACCGTAGAGTTTGAGGAAATAACTTCCGGTTTGTGGTGGGACGATGATGAGTGTTGCGCAAAGGCGGTTGTTTTGGAATTGGGAGAACACCCACCTGTTGGAGGTAGAAGAAATTTAGGTTTTTGTTTAAAAGATAGTGCCATCAAAATAAGAAATATTTTATGTTTGATTAGTAACTTGGAGTTAATAAGAATACGGATCAATATTGTAAAATTAATTCGGTTTAAAAAAGTAATGATTTCCTCTAAATGAAATTGGAAGCAACAGAATTTTTTTTTTTTTAGTTGGAATTTAAAAGCTACAAAATTCTCAACATATAAAGAATTACTCTCAACATACATAGTTACTGCCATACGAAATGGTAATATCGTAGTTGCAAACTTTCTTGTTTGAGAAAACGTTAGCATGGCTGCATAAACTTGTAATATTAAGCTTACTAATTATATCTTTTAATACCAAGGGTCCCTACAGTAACCAGTAAACAACAGCATTTCTTTTCGATGGAAATTTACCAGTGCCTGTTGAAATAGCAATAAAACTAGCGTGACAATAACACAACATTTCAGTACAGTATACTTCACTTTGTAAGTGGTTTTATGTCAATAAGCTGAATTTGTTAATGACCCGCTTACTCCTTACGCGAACTTTTTGTACACAAATAATTTCCAGATCAATTTAAGTTTTGCACCTCTAGAACCCTTAATACTCATAAATTACCAAGAATAATTACTAACACCAAGAAGAGTAAATTACCTATTATCCGAGGTGTTTTCATCTCCATCCTTAGGATAAAACTTGAATTTATACCTCATATAGGTAAGACTGTTGATAATAATTGTAGCTTGATTATTCACTAAAATAGGCACTTTAGACGATTCAGGTGAAAGACGAAGATTGTAATCAAAAAAATAAGGCGAAACTTTAGTTAAACTATTAAACTCTTCCAGTGTCATGGGTGTGTCCAGCAACTGCCATCTGTTATATTATTACAATATATTAATTTCATTTGCATATTTATAAATATAAACATTACGCTTGCATTACCTGTTGTAATTAGGTTCTAGATCATCAAAGGGAAAATGTGTCCAAATGAGCATATCTGGGTCAGTTAAAAAATAATGTTCACTAAGTCGTCTTTGAAATCGACCGACACTATCGGTGAAACCTACGAATAAAAAATTAATAAGTTTTCCCCTTTAGACTATTAAACGATTAAATACGTTTTCTCTTTTACCTGAACCCCAAGTGCAATCGATGAGCCGCCAAGAGCCATCAAGGAAAACAGCGTTCCATGCATGTGTTGATTCTTCAGTAGATTGGAATTCGAAACCAGGTCGAAAATTTAAACCTTTAGCAAAACCGTGGATTTTTCTTGATCGTATGTTGCATGATCTGTGGAGATAAACTTTATTAATAGGCGGTTAATGTTTTGTTATGAGCTAGTTAATGGACTAACATAGTGGAAATAATAGTACGCAATAAAATGTATTTATGCGTGGAATAAACGGAAATGGTATTTCATACAAAGTTCGTGTAGTAATAACGGTAGTACGGCAATTCAAACTAGTTAAAGTTCCAGCTGAAAGAAATTACAGTAAAGTGACGGAGTACTGCAAGATCTTACAGCAACTTTTTAAAAAATTACAGAAAAACTGGAAAATTGTAGTATTTGGGCAATTTACTGCAGTTTATACGGAAAACATAGCAAAGCTGTGAGAACAATGCAATTTCTAAATTTTACACTGCTAAAGTGTGAGAAAAGTTCAACTTCAGTACCAGTGACTATTTAGTAATGCTTACCGTATTTCTGTGAGACTGGACACCTTTGTATCATTTTATACCATTTATGGTATTGACTAAACCGTTTTTAGTGGTAAGTTCAATTACACTTCAAGTGCATTGCACTCTAATAATAAGCAGTGTTACCAGCTGGTGTAATTATCGTGTAATCAAGTTAAAAACTTTTTACTTTTTTGCAATACGTAAAAGACATGAAAGGTTAGTATCATTATCATTAGTGAAAAGAAAGAATTCTGAGTTTGGTTATATTGATTGATGAAATGTGTTTGTCGTTTGTTATCCAAAAGGTGTGCAATAGACGGGTGAGTAATTTGTATACTAAAAAAACAAGTGCCTAAAAATGCAGTTTGATCTCCAAGTGTGTGGCTATTCATATTCACTCAATTCTGTTGTACAGGAAGAAGGAAACGGTATTGCAGTACTCACACACACTCTTTAACTGATGTTTATGTATATTTTGAGACTGGGGTGAGTATTTACGGAAGTGTATACGAGGCCTTCTACCCTCGTAAGTATTACTGGCTTTAGCCGTTCGTTTATATATACACTCCTCACGAGCCAAAGCACGATCCCATAGGATCCCATGTTAAACCTCATGGTAAAAAATGTCGTGTTCTTGCTAGTGAGAAATAATTCGTTAAAAAAGTTTGTCCCTAAATAATTTTTAGCTCATTGATTGGTATGTGCAGAACTAGATGTGGGAAAAATGTCAGTCTTCAGGGGGTTTTATTTAATTATGGAAAGATGGCTAAATTAAAATCTTTGATCACGTGCTTCGAAAAGAGTTTTATCACGTGACTTTCTGTGGGACTTAGGGAAGTCAAACTCGTAGACGTCCAGCAGTCTATATCATTAGCTGGAATTCAGTGGAGAAATTAACAAGAAAAGTAATTAGAACTATTACTAGTTGCATAAATTAAAATGTAAAAATGCAGTAATTGATGTTTCTTTTACACTTTAGTTTTATATAGAAAATTATTATTTACTTCTACATTTATTTTTAATTAAATGGAGGAAAATGTCTGAACGATGCTGTGACTTTCATTTTTTTCATTTTGTGTTAAAACTAATCCATAAGAATATGGCAAACTGTAGAATCCAAAAAAAATAATAAAAATAAAAAAACAAAAACAACTACAGAGAAGAACCTGATTGTGCCATCCATGCTAGTGAAATTTGATATCTTTCTTTGCTTTGCGATGGCAAAAAAAAAAACAATCACTGCATTGTAAGAAAGTCACATGGGAGAAAAGCAGACACAAAGGTCAGGAGAAAGGAATGTGAGAAAAATTAAAAGAGTTGGCCTCCTAACCTTTATACGAGTTAAACTTGTTTTAGAATTATTTTCAGTATTCTTTACTTCCAACTCTATTTCATTTTTAATCATTTTCTTCGGAGCTAAATACCTTTTCATCTATTTCTAGTTTCAAACTTGGTTTTCCGAACTATTTTTTTTCTAATTATTTCGTTCGCACTACATATCATTTTCAATCTTTAGTCTATTTCCTACACCCCATTTTTTAAATCAGCTACCACCTTTTCATTAAACTGTATTGGATGTAGTGTCATGATGCGCCAAATTAAATTAAAGTTTTAAACTTACAAATTTTGATTAAATTTCTAATAAAATGCCTTTTGTGGGGGAAGTAGTGAATATTACCGCAATATCATTAACATAAATTTACAAAAAAAACAAAAAAAAGTTGTTGACCAATTTTTAAAAAAATTCTATGTAAACAATCAGGAAACACAAAATCGATGTACGAATATTTTTTTCTCTTTAACTCCCCTTTTTCAAATCCACGTTTACAAACTCAAAAAAAAAAAATTCTTTTTCTAAACTCGGGGCGTCAATTGATCTGCCAAGCTAAATCGTTATTGACTTTTCTCACATACTGTGCTTAGAACTAAATTTACTTTCAAAACATTATACAAACATTATAATCGAAATCAATTATATTAAAGAATAAAAAGTTTTTATCGATTCTTTTACCAAACCCAAGATAAATATTATAATTAAACATCAGCAATTACTCTGTTACAATTTCCACCAACTAAATTTTCAATCTAATTAGTTCCGCAATAAAACTACTTACTTGCACATATGATTAAAAATTTTGCAGAAATGTGAACAAACTCCTCGTTTAAACGCGAAAATAGCGCTTACACTTAATTCCTTATCAACGTACTTCCAGTCATACCTATATAAAAGACAAACAAAACTTCCAATAACAGGAATCAATAACTCAAACAACACTTCATACCTAATATTAAGACCAATCCATATAAAAAAAGCTCGTACTTTATCAATATCAGTTTTACACGGTAACGTCAAATAATTGATTAAATTCCCTAATGACGTCATAGCACTTTCCGGCGTCTATGAAAAAAAATAATATGAAAAACAAATCCAATAAATAAGTCACGACTTAACAACATAAAAAGATCTAAATCTACCTTAGCAACATGTTGGTCGATCGAGTGAAAAGCTTCCGGTCCGTTGAATAATTGCGCTTTTCGAGA
Source organism: Pachymerium ferrugineum (assembly GCA_034686365.1). Lineage (NCBI taxonomy): Eukaryota > Metazoa > Arthropoda > Chilopoda > Geophilomorpha > Geophilidae > Pachymerium > Pachymerium ferrugineum. Next base: position 37,595 of record JAQGAS010000517.1, on the reverse strand, counting down.
TACAGGGGGTAGAGGCGAATAACTAACATTGGTAACTCCTTTAGTGGCGGGTTCCTTATCCATTGAAACTACCTGAATCGGGGCAGACTCTTTCGGCTGTTCTTCAGTTTTGCCGAGTTTTCTAGCTTTTCTTCTCGTAGCTGTTGATTTGGAGATGTCGGTTAAGGCGCGTTCTAAGTCTCCGTCCCAAAGATCTTCTGGAAACTGAGATGCGTCAACGGTGTCTTCCAATGATGCGTCGGACATGTTGGAGTCTGGTTGGTTGTCCTGGGAACGTATAATTAGAGGGTAGTTATAACCGCCTACTGATTAATTATACTTGCATTGTAGTGAATTGTTTTCGTTTTGTTGCGAAATATAAATTAAGAGTGCTGCAAGAGGATGTATGCCAATTTTTTTATATTTAAAGGGAAATAAATCATTAAAGTGATAATTCATTAGTCTGTCAATATAGTAATAATCATTTTTGAAATTTACGCAGCATTTAGAAACTGCAGATTGAAGTATCAACACACTTGTTGACTATGAAAAAAACTTCAATATTATTGATAAATTATAACAGAAATCTCAACATTAGACAAAATCTATTAATTCAACAAGTGTGACATTTTAAATATCAAAGTTTTGTCCTAATGTCTAGAGATAATTAGCATAAATTAAATTTCTAGAAAATTGGCACATAACTCAAAATGTTGATAGCCACTTATTCGCTACTCTAGAGTATGTTGATACAAGGTCTGTGGGTTGCGATAACCACTTTTATCTCTATAAAAATTACAATAACTTCAATTCCATTAGCCAAAACTTTCTACTGTAGTAACAAGTTCCATTACAAAACTTTAATTAGACTTGTTTTCTTAAAAAATTTGCGCAAATTAATTGGAACTGGACCTGAACTAATTAAATTTTACTGGACGCAATTATGACCAAAACTGCGTCAACTGAAATCATTTAATATATTGGCTTTTTCTGTCTTCAGGATGTCAATTAGCATTAACTTTAAGTAATTAGGGTATATTTTCATTAATTCTTAAAGTAATGATATCGCAACTAATCACAATATTTACTCAATTATTACTTTATTTCACACCCAAAGCAGAAATTTACCTTTGTAAGCTCTTCAATCTTTGTTTCGTCTGCTTCTTTGCCCTCTTTCGAATTGACTTTAACGATATATTTCCCTTCAGGTGGTGGAACTTCCTTATTTTTAGAAAAAGAACTTGGACCCAACAACTGTTGTAACTCTTGCAGCTTCTTATTAACACCTTCTTCATCTGTATCAGGTGTCGGTCCTAATCCTCTTCTAACTCCAGCCATTTCTGCCTCTTCTTCAGACCACGTAACAACCGCACCAATAGGAGGTGTAGGATCTCCAGAAGATGGCTGAGTTGAGTCAGTACTTATCCTCCCAACAAGATCGAATAATCCAATGGAATCTTGTTTACTATATACACTATTTGCATCATTGCCAGCAATTGCAATAGGAATGGCTGCAGAAGCAGTTATTGTATGGGCACTTGGAGGAGGTGTGATCCTACTGATACGGCCATTGCTGGTACCACTATGTTTGCTAGCAGCAGATGTAGCAATAGAGTCTTTAGATGTAACCCATGCACCCTCATCTGTATTCAGCTTGGAAGGGGACACCAGTCCCCTGGTGTTCTTTTTGGAAATACCACAGCCCATGGTTGGAATAAGAAGACTGAACATCACTGAAAATATAATTAAAAGTTATAAGTGAGTTTGCATAATCTGGTTTCTATTTGTTATTTGTTGCTTCGGATGTATGATAATCAAACTATTTCATGCATGCAGCAAGAGTGTGAAAGTCTTCAGTTCACATACAGGATTTGCTAACAATGTTCTAAATGGTCAACAATCAAACTTACCAGAAGTTTGAGTATCTTAAATTTTTTGCCCATTGGAATAAATTTTAATAGTCAGTGCAATTACATTGATATAAACTGTAATAACAATAAATAGTACTTGAGCATCATTACGGTGAAAGTGGTTTTTGAGCAGCCATCTTGTTGGTAATTTTTAGACAGACTCACGTAGCAAAATAAAGCTTAGTAATTGCTCCAACCGCAGAAATATTTTAATTTATCTTGCAATAAAATTGTTACAACCGTAATTTATATACTCTAATATGTGTCCCATTAGTAATAGTAATCACCAAGAGTGTAACTAACGTTTCTTTGAACATAAAGCACAAATCATGGTCAGGCCAAAAAAAAAATCAGCAAGTTTTGCAAAAAAAAAAATTTGAAAATTATTTTTGTAAAATCTTATAATTGGCAAATTTTTACTTTAAAAGACAGAAACTTTATCTCACAATTTTTTTAAATAAAAGTTGTAGACGATTTTTGCGATTTTTTTGAAATTTTTTACTTCTCCCGAAGTGTTTGCAAACTTTTATGAATCTTTTTTGTTTTATTTTGAAAACGATCACACTTTAAAGGTTTTAAGCATACATTTAGCACACAGCAAAACTTATTTAACATGACTCGTTTTGTGGCCTGTTTTGCATACTAAAACTTTTTTTTTTTTGAATAGTGCAGCAATAAATGGTAGCTACCATTTTCTCACCTAAAAATGGCTGTTTAAGATCAGTGAAAGCACTAACAGCGTTTCTATGCAAAAACCTCTTTTCTAATCCCTTCTAAAGTAAATTAACTCAGACATTAGTCATGCGCATCACGTGGTTCCTTAACGCGAGCAACAAAAATATGTAATTAGCTAACTCAATGTATCTCATTTACTTATGGCATCATTAATGGGAGTCAAGGGAATACACCCACAGTCAAGTTAATTCAATTAGCCGTAAACACTAACCATCCGCCCTAAAACTCCACTACGTATACACCGGTTGCTACAGGTAAAAACTACGTCATTCGCGATCGACTTCTACATTATTAGCAGGGGCGTCACGCATTGGCAAGAAATATCACGCGATAAAACAACAATGCTGATCAATATACAAATAACAACGCAGGTGATCTTGCCCCGACTACCAACAATTAGCGGTTTTGAAGTGACCCTTAACACATGCCCATTCTTGTTAAAACTCAGAAGCAAATGAGTTGTCATCAAAGTAATAACATTGAGGGTGTGCACAGGTGAAATGGGACATAGGTGCGTGAGTGCATGCCATTTCCCAAGAGTGCCATGTGTCAGACGCGTGGCAACTTCCTGCATTGTTGCCAAGTGATAATTTCTTAAGGGTACGTCACCTGTGAAACAGACTCTCCAAAGTTCTGTCTTGGAAATTGTGTTGAACTTCTTAATTTGCTATGAAGTTCAAATGCGTTTTGTGGTAATTAAGCAACAGTTGGGATTTTGACCATGATGTCACGAAAAGCGACTTAAAAGATCGAAAGGCATCTGACCTCGCAATTCGAAGCGTCTGTTGAATGCCTGCAGTTTTTTAAGCGTCTTAAGGTGAGATTAGAGAGTTCTACTGACTAACGAAATGGTTGATTTGCTGCGCTCCTTGTTTACGTGTTGCTAGGACTTCGCTTGACCCACACATTAGATCAATTGGCCCGCGTCAGTGGACGGTGGTATTCACGTCGTGACCACGCCTCGCACTGTTTGATCAATAAAAAGTGGTGTAGAGTCAGCCTGGTGTTGAAATTGGAAGTTGAAGTTGTGGAAGTAAATGTTGACATGCACGCACTATTAAAACGTTGGTTAATAGGATTAATGTGTTTTTGTATTTTCTCTACTGGCATGTGTTTGTTTTGTTTGCCGATAGAGTGGGGAAGTGCTGCATGAACTGCAAAATGATTCTCAGGATCTCAAAATTGTGTATACTTACAGAAGTACTTATTTTATGCATATCAAACTAATTTATGTGTTATAATTTTTTTTCTTGATTTAAAAGAAATAATAAAAGAACACAGCTGTAATCAAAAGATTCAGATCCAGTAAAGGAACTGTTGCAGAATTGCCTTTTGGTTTTGCCCTTACAGGTTTGGTTTTCTTATCAACGTTTTCAACTGTTTTACCAACGGAAATGGTCCCAACAAACTTTTCTGAACTAACACTTAACTGTGGAAATTCCTTTTCAATTAATTGCATGCAGGTTGTTTTCTTTGTAAACCTGTTCAGAAGATTTCTTATGAAGTTGCTAAAAATTGGATCATTACATTTAGCAAAAGCTTCAATAAAACAAACTCCACCTTGACCCATATCCCTGGAAAAATAAAAAACAAATACATTTCAACTTTTTTTTAAAATATTGAAAATATTCAATATAATAACCGGCAAGAAACGTTTCCAGCTTTATCCAATACCGTCATAATCTGAGACTCAAGCATTTTTTTCTTTCCTTTCATAGTCTTTGCTTTGCGTTTTTTAGCCTTTATTGTAATTGCTTGAACTTGTGTTTTGAGTAACTTCTGGATACAGTTGGCTGATGTTTGCTTTACAGTAGGATTGTTGAAGCATTTAAAAGCCCGGTTAAAAAGATCTAAAGAATTACAAAACCTATTATATGCGGCCTAAAACCATTGACCAATTATTACCCTGAAAGTCTTCTTTGCTTTTAGAACATGCGTAATCTTTTGGTGCTTCGACAGCCTTTTCTAATTCAATAAATTCTTCCTCTACAACATCTTCACCAACACATTTTTCTATCATCGTTTTAAAAATGTCAAGGCAGTTACTAACATTGAGACTGAAATGAACGAAAAATGGGATCGTTAGTCATGTAGGTCAATAACAACTACAATGTTATCTGTATACTGTTATCTGTATACTGTTTTTTTTTTAGTAAGATAAAACTGCAGTTTTTAACTTCCTTAGTAAAATTTTAGTGAAATCTGAAATAAAATTATACTTACGTACAAATGACATTTCTGATATCACCTCTTAATAAGGCTTGGTCTGTGAATTTTTTCATAATATCTATTGAAAAACATTTCTGGAATTCATCGTGCTTTGACTTGAATTCGGTCAAACAGTCATCGACTTGGCAGTAAACGCCTGCTTACAGACAAAAAGTTGATCTTACTTTTTTTCTTTAAAGAGTACAAATAACTTACCGGAAGTGAACAGAAGAGTAAATACGGTTAGTAAAGGTACACGCATTGTACTTATTTGTAAGTTACGCATGTAAGTTATGAGTAAGTGCAAATTATTTTATACTGAAAGTAATTGTGGCAAATAAGCAAACAGTGTAAGCTTTGTTATCAACTAACCGCTGATAGAACTGATAACGTTCAACAAGTTATGAGAATTAAGAATTGCGCCTTCAAATCCAAACTGTTCTTTTTTACTACACTAATAGCTATACACGATGCTGAACGCATCTCTCAAGTTACTGTCGCATTTATCGAATATACCATGCAAACATTTGGCCGAACTGCTCACATTACTATAGTAACAACAGAAAAATTTAGCTCTTATCCATTGTTACAATAATAATTTGTATTACCGACAAACATCATCATCAGGATTATTTATCATTGTTTTATGTGCATTAAACAGTTTAAGAGCACATTTCAGCATACATGAAAATTTTTTGTAGCATGCCATACCTCTAACTATGACAGCTTAACATTAAAAGATTAGTAGAAACAGTTTTTTTAATAAACAAAACATGTTAATTTACCTTCAAATTCTTCACTTGGAATGGAACAAACAAAACTTTTTCCTGAGTAAATTAACTTTGAAGTATGGCGAAATATGGCTTTTACTTCAGGATCATTTAGGCAATCGCCAATATTTTGCTCAAACATTTTCAGACGGTTTTGCACGGTTATTCTGCAAATTAATAGATATTAAACAATGAATATATTGATTATTTTAAATTAGTGAGAATTTATAATTGTACACAACTACCAAAAGTAGAGCAGGAAAGCCAAACATCAAGGGGAACACTGAACTAATCCGAGGCAGGATACATTAGCTGGAAATGTTTCTTCGTTTTAATAAATTTAGTTAAGTAAGAAAACATGAATCATTAACCTCCAAAAATTGGTGATAAAATCATAGCATTTACGGTTATACAGAAATAAAATATGAAAAAAATTTACCCCCTCGGTTTTTCTTGTCCTTTAACAAATTGGTCACCACCAAATGATGGAATGCATGGTTTAATACCTCCTGCACTCGTTGCTGTTATATTTATTCATTTATTATTTTTGCGGTCCGTCAGAACGACTCCAACTTTTAACGTAAATTAGAATGGTTATCAAAGGTTAGTGGAGTTCCCCTCTTCTAGAGAAGCACCTGACGGCGTTGGTGTAATCGAAATCGCCTACAAACATATTTTTAAAAAAAATAATTTTAGGTTATAAACATTAGGGTTTTTTTTGTTGTGTAACAAATAATTATCATTATGGGAATGAATAGAAAGTCATCTATGGGGAATCTGTGGGAATTTATAATTACATTTTTCATTTTAGTTTTCCATTTCTGTTTATCTCACCATTGGGGGCACTGGATAATAAACGCCGAACAGGTCGAACCGGCCGTTCGGCCTGTTCAGCGTTTTATCTAGTGCCATTTTGGAGCCGAAACAACGGGTGGCCTGGCGGTTCTGGATGACCTTGTACGTGTTTAAAAACATGAAAATCGAGTTCGGGATGGTTGATTTGGTATGTGCAAATTAGATTTATTAATAGTCAACTGCTGAAACATCCCTGATCGTTTATCTTGATTGCCCACATTGGCTCCTTGTTTGGACCAAGGAGTTAGATGAGAACTGAAAAAAGGTGTGTGGTTAATATTAATAAAATTTGATTTGCAACCAAAATAAATTTTGCCTTATTACTCTGCATTTTCTTAATAATCGACACTGCACATTATATGGATTTCGACAGCAGAAGTCGTAAACAACATACTGAGATTCCAATACATTAAAAAAAAATTTTTGCACCATAACTTTACAGACAGTTATTTTCGTATGTAACTCATCACTGCAGGAAAAAACATGTGGTCTCTAGCTTAACTTTTATTAGTTTAAAATATATTTTTTAAATTTTCTGTTATGTATCGATATAACATAAAAGTTAGCAAGAAAACTCATCCCACACATTGTAAAATTCCTTGACGGTTTCTTCTTTGCAATTATAAGAAGTTGATACGTAGCTATACACGATGCTGAACGCATCTCTCAAGTTACTGTCGCATTTATCGAATATACCATGCAAACATTTGGCCGAACTGCTCACATTACTATAGTAACAACAGAAAAATTTAGCTCTTATCCATTGTTACAATAATAATTTGTATTACCGACAAACATCATCATCAGGATTATTTATCATTGTTTTATGTGCATTAAACAGTTTAAGAGCACATTTCAGCATACATGAAAATTTTTTGTAGCATGCCATACCTCTAACTATGACAGCTTAACATTAAAAGATTAGTAGAAACAGTGATTTTAATAAACAAAACATGTTAATTTACCTTCAAATTCTTCACTTGGAATGGAACAAACAAAACTTTTTCCCGAGTAAATTAACTTTGAAGTATGGCGAAATGTGGCTTTTACTTCAGGATCATTTAGGCAATCGCCAATATTTTGCTCAAACATTTTCAGACGATTTTGCACGGTTATTCTGCAAATTAATAGATATTAAACAATGAATATATTGATTATTTTAAACTTCCAAACCTGCAAATTGCGCTCTTGAAATCACCGTTAGTATTATTTATAATATAACCACTAAACGCTTGCCAAATGTCTTTCCAGATATTCATTTGGTTATCCGCCTTGGCCGTTAGAAATTTATCCATGCAATTATCAGATTGCCCATAAACACCTATAAATAAACACCATTAATTTAAATTAATTTACATTGAATAAATGGTATTTTACAGTAAATAATAAGGGAAAAAGCTGAAACTTTAACCAACAACATTTTAAAAGAGATAAAAAAATCTTGCTTGTTACTTAGCAATGTGATAAAAGATTCAAGTGAATTGTTTGTAACCAATAATAGGTGTTACTGTATTGCACTTACAAAGCAACCAGCACATTGTTATATAGGGTTAAATGTTGTAACAACCAAACGTGAGGAAATCAAATTGAGAACCGACGTGGGAGAATCAAGTTTATGGGTAAAACGATATGAATTTTTTTCGCGCCGGTGTTAAGAAAAGCCGAAATTGCAATTAATTCTTTGAACTTTATTACTTAACTAGCACAAACAAACAGTTTGGACAAATCTCAAAAGAAGCCAATATCTGGAAGACACACTCCTGTACCACATGGGCGACCACTGTCAGGTTAACAGAAACCTCTTCAACCTCCCTAGGAGAAGTGTGGAGAACAAGCAAAGGAACCCTAAAAGTGGACGCTATCAAAGTACTGCAAAAAATGCTACTAAAATGCGAAAGTGGTAAAAAATAAAACCGAACTAATAGTATAAAAAAATTAAATTATTCTTTTTTTACAGCAAAGTAATCTTCCTAATTTTATTTTACATACGGTACTATTTGGCATACCAGTTACCAACTCATTTGATTATTCAACGAGATTCGTATATTTCAGTTGTCCTCCAATTTTTTACTTATGTAAATTTATCGTTCAAACAATCAAAAAAAGGAGGAATTAATATTAATGAAAGGGAAATTCCATTGACAAATCCAGGTGTTATAATGACATTAGAAGAGATCTTAGCTGCTAACCATGTAGGGTTAAATTACATCATGGTCGCAAGTGAAGGAATTAAAATCAGGAGAATTGGAGTAAAAAAATTATTACAACTACGAATTTTTAACTGTTTTCAAAACTTTTAGTGGAGTGATTGAAGATGTGAGAGAAGCGATTGATGACCGAGGTGGAGATAATGAAGCTGAATTTAAAAGCACTGAAAAACGTTTTTATTAAATATTGTTTTTTTAATATTTGGTTTTTGCATTTCCATTAGCATTAATTTATTTATTCTGTAGGATTTTAGCTTTGGAAATAAAAGTTGTTTGTTTAAACTTTACAGTGTCAGTTTCTGCTCTCTTTTGAGAGTTTAAGAATGCTCCATTTGTTGAATGAGCCTTTTGTTAAATAGTTCCTTCTATTGTCCATTACATCATTACATAAAAAGATTTGTTTTAATTCCTCTTTCCATTGCCCCAACATCCACAAGGAGTCGAGGGCCGAAAGAAGGGCCGAGCGTGCGGCGAAGGGGTCGCCATTGGCATGGGGGATGCCATGACATACTCCTCAAGGAAAAATTATGAAGACTAATCCTCACGTTTTGCTCATTATTTTAGAGCTGACCACATCGAGGCTGAGAATTCTTGAAGCCGACCTTTTTAATGGAGTGAAAAAATATTTAAAAAAAAAGAAATACCGTATCCCAAGGTTAATGCCAAGGCAGTGTTTTGTTTTGTGTAGAAAAGTGAAAATTGGAAGCATTTAAGCAACAGGTAAATTCAGGTCAGCTCAATTATTTTTGTTTCCATTCAATAATTTTTAATACATTTAAATATGAACAAATAATTATAAATATTTTAATTTATTTCAGATTCCACACTACTACAATCAAAATCGGGTTTTAAAAACGGTTTGTAATCTGTACCCATTGGCTAGATTTAGCAAAAATAGCAAAATCCTAGGCTAATACTTTTCCTGACCCCGCTCCCTGTGACGTAATTTGTTAATTTTAAAATTTATAATTGGAATATATTGATATTTATTTATTGTATATTTTCTGTTTTCTTTTTTCTTAACATTTACAATTGTTTTAAACTTTCGATTTGAATTTTTATTTCTCCCCAATCTCACTTTTGTACTTCTGCCTCCCCCATTCGAATTTAGATTTCGACTAAATTTATTTTATACAAGTGTTGCATGTGTTTTAAATAAATACAAATTAAAACGTTGTAATCTCATTATTTGTGATGTCTGTGACATTGCAATTTAAGCACACTGATGGATTTTAAGTGTATATGTACGAAATTTGAAAATACTGTACTAACCTGTTGCTTCATGACAACGCGTACATAAAGTAAACCAGGATCTGGAGCGTGACGAAATTCCTACGTGTGCGTTTTGATTCCGATGCCATTGTAAATTTTGGTTATTTTTATGGATCAAGATTACTGCAACGTTCTGACAGTCCTGTGGATGTTCGAAACAATGATGCCGAAACCGAGTTCTATTTCTATTTTGAAATTACAGTTTTCAGCCATTGGTGGCCATGCGTGCCTTGATCGCCAGTGTTTGATTTCCATTCGCCACCTATTGACAAAATTTCAGTTCATGACGTAAATAAATTATTACTACGCGATATAAATTTCTACCTGAATAAGTTGAAAATGATGCAATTTATAATTACGTAATCCCCTGACTATCACAACAGTTTTTTTCCTTTGCATTTAAAACGTGGACCCATTAGCTTGTAGTTTCGTGCAACAATGCCTTGTTAAATAAAAGCTAGTGCAATGATATAGTCCAGTTGTAATACCATTAAATCAAAATATCGATTTTATTAAAATCGGTGACCATTTTTTAAGGATATCTGTTGAAATGAACTCAATATTTGTATTTTTTCAACAAATCTAAAACAGACTTTATTTTACTAGTTTTATCTAAACTTTTATGCCTGTCATACTGAATAAACGAATCGATATTTCCAATGTACGTTAAAAGAAATAAAATTCAGTAATTATTTAACATTAGCATAAACTTGGGTGGGCCATTATGGCCTTCGTCAATTTTGCTCGAGGGTTTCTACAGACCTTGAATTTTGTTAGTAACATTATCCCATAGGACCATATTTCTTAAGCCTGGTTAACATGGACAACAACTCAACTAACAGCAAGTAACTCAAATTAGTTTACCGTATCTTATTTTGTATTAATTTATGAGGGATAGCGCGAACGCAGTCCCCACTACCAAAAATAATGCGCCCGAGTTACCCACATTTGGGGCAATCGCAAAGGTCAGCCCGTACGAAGTGCAATGTACAGGCCTCACTCTGGAAGTACGTGCCTTCTCGATCACCGTAAACTTCTGCGCCAGGTAAGTATGATTCTTCTCGTCGTTCCTCTGGGGTTGTGTTCTGAATAAGCTACACAACCAACGGATTACCGATTTTGCAACTGCTTTATTAAATTTGGAACATTAGAATAAATATTTTTATTTACATTTAACACTTTAACTATATGTTTTTCATTTATTCATCGTAATTTAAACAAAATTAGATGTGGTTTTTATTTTGCGATATAAATTATTAGTATAGCACTGCTTCGCCATCTCGCGGCAGATTTTTAAATTAGCGGCCTGACTCATCATCCATTGCATAACCAGACAACTTGTTTACACTTTATAATAGTCGTCTAGCCGCGTGCTAAATAGGAAAACAATGCAAATCAAAAAAATTTGCATAAAACTTATTTTGTCTTTACATTTGTATTCCAATTTTCAGTGTATTTTAAATAAAAAGCTGTGTTCCAAAAAAGTTAATCAAAAGCGAAACGTTCAATTTTTTTAAGTTATTATAATAATTCAAATAATCTTGACTTTTTAATTAAACCTCGAGTCCACGTACTCATAATATTTCTTTCCAAATAATTACCTTCTAAATCTTTGATAACCGCTGATTGCCACACGTTTTAATACCCGATAAAGCACTCTTTCCAACTCAACAACACGTTGCATCACCACAGCAACAAACCATATGTTGCTGGAAATTCATGTCAGCGCTTCAGTTCAATTGAAACATCACGTGAATAAGATGGTTTTGGAAATCACAAATTAGGAAAAATAGGTAAATATATTTTAAAATTGCTTTATTCAGAATTGTCACAAAAGTTTATTTATAAATACTTAAGATTGTCTTTCTTCAAAAAAAATTAAATTCAACATCCACAGTAATTTCTTTAAGTAAACAAAGTCAAAAGGACAGTTTTTAAACACTTGGCGACAAGCGAATGAAGACTTGGTTTTTAAACCCCATAAAATACCAGACTTAAAATTCGAGTTCAAGGTCGCACGTCTGAAATTTTAACAAAAAAAATCTTAAAATATTTCTCAAAAATTGTTACGGCACTTACTTAATTAAACGCTCAATTTTTTCTCTCATTTTAACCGGTTTTGTTTGTGACGCCAAAGCCGAGCAAAGTAGTAAATGAGCGCAATCATCAAACATTACTTGACGGTTCTGTACATTTCTTCTTCGTTTGTCATTTCCCTCGTTAGTTTGGTAAATAGTTTTCACAGAACCAACAGCTACAAATATTAGCGCAAGCACTGTACCAATAATTCCTGCACTGCCTTCATACAACGGAATGTCGTTGTCTATTTCAATTTCGGAGTTATCAAATAAATTAAGAACAGGAGATAAGGCTACTAACTCAGCCCATGTACCTGCAATGTGGGCAATATTTGGCAGTGACATGTTTTGATTGACAGATGAGAAAATGTTGATTGAAATTGCCTGGAGAGGGTTTATATATGAGTATAAATGTTTTATTTTATTACATTGCGCTTTTGACCTGACCCTTGTATTCCCAGGGACTGAAAATGATGCAATAACTGAAAGTAAATTCAATCACAACTTTATTAACTTAAACTAAATGTTTGTTATTAGGTAATAATAACAAAATTATAAAATTAGTACGAATTCTTAATTTTGTCACTTTTACATGTTCTACATATGCAAAAGGTTATTAATTTTTATATCAAAGTCTTTGTATTGTTTTGAATAACTTCAATAATTGGTATTGATTGAATGGACACCGGTTGAATTTTTGGATGCATGAGAATGAAGGTTTTGATCGCAGACCAAAAAATATAACTTCGGTCAAAACTGAGTTTTTCCTATTTCTAAAAAAAAAAAATAATAATCACTTTTAATAAAAAATTGTTTATAAATTATTACCTCCTTACCCGAACGTGTTAATCAAAGTCTTTTTATTAGACGTAACCCTTTGCTTAACAGATTGCTTGGCAACTGAGCAGAGTAATAACCGCACGCATTGAGAGGTATCCAGTATGTTAACAACGTTTAAAATAATTTCATCTTGAACATCTCGTCTCTTACGAGCATTTTCTTCATTAGTTTGGTAAATTTTCTTTACGGCTCCAACAGCCAAAAAGAAAAGTGCCAGCACTGTACCTACTAAGCCAGCCGTTCCCTCATAAGCTGGAATGTCATTCAAAATTTCAACTTCAGAGCCATCAAATACATTCAAAACAGGTGACAAAGCAACTAACTGCGCCCAAGATGCAGCTACGTGATAAATACTTGGCAGTTCAGCAGACATATTCTGACAGCACCGTTGTAACCAACTAAAAGTAGAAACATTTTTAAGTTTAGGTTTATATAGGGATCTTTGCAATGACCCTAACACAAAACAGTTTAAGTAAATAGAGTCAACAAATCCACAGAGCTCTTGAGTTTTGTTAGGTGTGTAAATAAAGGGAAATGTTTCAGTGGTGTTAGAAAGGCAAAAGTCAACAAGGAAGAGAGAGAAGAAAAATGGTTTCAGTGGTGACAGCTCAGAAAGGTCAATAGGAAAGTATATCCGTATTCTTTTGCTGATGCTTGTTTTAAGCTTTTGAAAAGTTCCACACAGCATATGTAATATAGCTAAATCCTTATTATGAATACAGAATGTCTCATTGGTACAGTGTACACTTGTAGCAGTTGATGCATTATTTTCGCAACATTCACCAGTGTAATACATAGAAGTATTATAAGAGCAGGCTGGAGTTGCACATCATAATTCATATCACTTAGTCTAAACATTGTTATTAATCAAGATCATAAGTAGTTATGTGACCAAGAGTTGATCAAATTACAAAGTAAATTGTTAATATTTGATTAATAATGATTCAAAGAATATCGATATGATCCGTTGCTCTAGCACGGAAGTGAGTGCTTTTGGATCATCGATATTCTTGATCAAATTACGATTAAAGGGGATTTAAAAAAGACCAAAACAAATAATTAAAATTTTTATTTAAACCATCAGACATCAGAAGTATATTTCACAAAAGTTCATGCTTGTTTGTATTAAAATTTTCTTATTTCCAAACCTTCACAGAACTGCAAGTCCCTCACGCACAAGTGTGATAAACTGCAACTGGAGACAATGATAATTCAACAAAATATCTCTCTAATGGCAAATGACAACTCAACAATAGGCCCTTTTCAAGACATTTCAATTTCCGACATAGTATCAACTTACACTACAATATCCCAATGTTTTCTAACCATTATCTCCATTTTCGTAATCGGAATTGGACTTTTCGGGAACGGCGTCACATGTTTATTAATATACCGGAAACCATCTATGCGTTCACCAATAAATTTGCTTCTGGCAGCTCTAGGTGCAACCGACTTTGCAACAATTCTCATATGTGTTACAATGAGTACTTTAGCGTTGTATACAAGCAGCAAGACTGGAAATTGGTTACTAGGATTCGAAGGATTATGCCAAACTCAGGCAGTAATTCACACTTGCCTATTGATAATCAACGCATCTATATTAGCCATCATTAATATAGATCGTTATTACATCATAATAAATAAACAAGAAGTTTTAACTGGCAAAAATATTCGAATTATTGTTGTAATCATTGGAATATTTTCTCTATTGTTTTCCGTGTGTCCAGTAACCATCCCGCCGAGATACTTATACATGCCAGGCACCGCTGAATGTGTTATGGGCTTTACAAAAACTTCATGGCAATATGGACACGTGACAATTACATTTTTACTGACCTTTTTAGTGCCTTTTCTAGTGATAGTTTTCACTTGCTCACGTGTTGTTTATACCATTCGAAAAACTTTCGCTCGAATTAATTTGTTCGTCATAAAAGGGCCTCAAAAACCGAATATTGATATACGATTTAAAGCTAAAACTTTTTATAATATTGCAATTTTGGGTATTATTTTTTCAGTTTGTCGCGGGCCTTATTCTACAATTTTGTTTATATCAAGTTTGCAACATTCATTTTCCCCGTATTTACACACCCAGTTGTTATGGCTGAGTTTTTTAAATCCTGCTTTTAATTCCATAGTTTGTGTCTGGAGAATTAGAAAGTTTAGAAAATATTTCTTTTTTTATTTTACGCAGTTGTGTAATTGTAATTTTTTTGATGTGCAACCTTCCTTTAGAGTGAAACCAGCTGTTGTCCCAGGGAGTCAGTCAAATCCCCAAAATAATACTGTTTGAATTAAATTTTGCCAAATAACCTGGATAGTGATGTTTGCTCAGGCTACTATTTAGCCTGATCGCTTTCATTCATATGACCTTAAATAGCTTCTGTCGACCTTGAGCTTGATCTCTCTCTTTTACTGTTTAGCTTACCTGGAAAAACAATAAATTCAAAATATTAAATAAATTATTATTTTAATGTGTTCTTTATCGTGTAATGTACGAAATGATACATATAGTAATAGTAGTAGCACAAGAAATTATTAAAATTAAAAATAAAAATTTTTAATACAAATAGTTAAATTAAAATAAACCGTAAACTAATCAATTGCATTATTGAAATTAAACGAATCGTACAAAGCTGCTGAAGCTGCCGACATACCTCTAGCAATAGATCCCGGTAACAAAAAGGGCATTTCAGGGGAGGACTTGCGAGACTCGGCTTCAAGAAAATTGAATTGGTCAAAGACTTTCCTGCAAGTTTGGCAGTCGATCCGAACACAAAGCTGCTGCCAATCAAATCATCATTTGCAATAAGTTGTTGTAGGGGAGCAGTACGAAAAAGAAAAGAAATTCTATAGTATTACGTTCACCAAATACACGAAGCAAGAAGGGCATGTGTAGAAATAATAGTGTAGCTTTTTGTTGTTTGAAACTGAATTTTTCTTTATAATACAACCAAGAGTATATAGAAATAATGTTATTTCTGTATACTCTTGATACAACTGAAATTCCAAACGTCCTGGAACGTTGGGCGATGATGATGCAAAGAATCCCGACAGTTCTGGTGATGGACAACGCAAAATTGACAAGACAAAGGAACAGTTCAATTGATTGAACATTAAAATCTGTTTTAATTTACTGTAAAAGCTTTTAATTTTTTTCAAATAAAATT
The DNA here is from genome assembly GCA_034686365.1 of Pachymerium ferrugineum. Lineage (NCBI taxonomy): Eukaryota > Metazoa > Arthropoda > Chilopoda > Geophilomorpha > Geophilidae > Pachymerium > Pachymerium ferrugineum. Next base: position 21,574 of record JAQGAS010000517.1, on the reverse strand, counting down.
TATCATGAAATAATTTTAATTACTTGGCAAAAAAAAAAAAAAAAAAAAACAATTTTTTTTTAAAAACACAACTTTATTTATTAAAATTATTTACAACTCCTGGAATTATACTTACCTATCTCGCACACATTCACTCCTCCACTTCCACACCTAGAAGTAAAAAAAAAAAAAAAAAAAAAACTAAATTACTGACACATCCAGTTAAAAAGTTAAAAGTATATAAGGTCTAAGAACTTTTTTTTAAAGAAAAGAAGTCAGTGTAAAGATAATCCACCATGTAATCAGTACAATATAAATAGGACAAATTTAACGATGGCTGTAATACAGTGCAACATTGTATGACACTTTCACCCACCAATCCCAATTTGTGCTAAATTCGTATTAAAATACACGAATTTAACACGTAAAGTAGACTTCACTTAAAAAAAAGAATCCCCATTTACAGCAGCCTTCTTTACAACAAAAAATCGTAAATATCAATATACTTTGAAAGACTCCTAAAAACCAATAATAAAAAAAAATAACTGTTCTTCAGAAAATTTAAAAAAAGAAAAAGAAAAAATAGAAAACGGAAAAAATAACTCAATTTCAAGAGATGCAAAACTCTTGACCATTCATACAAATGTGTACGGAAGACTAAAAATCAAAAATTTTGAAAATGTAAAGCCAATCGCTGATTACAAATTTCATTTAACTTTTGTCTTCCATACAATTATTCATGTCATCCGATAACTAATTAAGAACTTTTATAACTACACTTTACAATTGTCATCACAATAACAAATGTGCAATAAACCCAAACCTACCCAAACAAGATTTTTAAAGCCGTAAAGAGCTTTCTATGAATAGTGTAAAGAATGTTGTTGGACAACATAAATGTCGACATGCAAATATTACAAAAAATGACTAGAATATGCATTAGTAAAAAACTAATGTTTTTCCTTAATAAGAAAAAGTCGAAATTAATGAAAAGTTTCACAATGTCAATTGATTCAATGTGAAAAGCAAGCTAAACTAATTAGGAAATTTTCATTATCACATTGTATGTTTCGCAACTGTACAATAAGTTAAGAATCTCATTAAAAAAATAGAGAAAAATATTTTTTTTCTTGCTAATTATAACTAACCCACAATTCCAATCCAATACATTTCCTTTGTTTTACAATAGGGTAAAGAAGTAGTTTTTAAAACCAGGGTTATTCGTATATTTTAAAAAAAATTTTGAAGCCCCTTGAAACAAAAACTCCAAAATAAGAAAAAAACTTAATTTGGAAAAAAATAAAAAAAAAAAAAATAAAAACAAAAATAAAACGAATTTTCCGCAAGTAATTACAATTTTTCAACATTCACATTTTCTTTAAAAAGATTCTCTAAACTATTTTTTTTTTTTTTGGGAAATGTTTTCCTTTTGTACAATACTTTTTTTTCAAATCAATTCATTGCGTCAAACACATTGTGCTCATATTTACAAATACTTTCTAAAAATACAATAAAAATACAAGCAACGAAAATGATATATAAAAACAATATTACAACTTACCTTTCTAATACAATTCCAGAGACTCTTCTTACATACCGTAATCTTAAAGTGTATAATGTTACAATCCGCCGTTGGTTGCCACAACTGCAGTCACTTAAGACAAATAAAGCTTCAAGAACATTATATCAAAATAATTTTGTAAAATTAACAAAATATTTCTTTAAAAAAAAAAAAAAAACTCTTATAAAATTTCATCACAATATTCCACACATTTGTAACTCACTTTAATAACGCTAAGATAAGTTTGCTAAATGAATAACTAACACAACTACATTCCTACGTTACTAATTCTACAAATATGTCAACAATAAACTTAAAAAAAAGTCAATAAAAACATAGTTAACCAAAAAAAGAAAAAAGAATATTGAGTGACATCCTAGTGTTTTCTGTACGGTCGTCGACGTCAGTCCTCTTGCAATTCATTTTGGACGAGTTCCAATAGACGAATTCATTGAAGATATTTTCACTGATGAACATCAAAGTAGAATATTTCTCTTGATGAAAGCGTTGCCATTCAAGTAATGACGGATGAAATTGATGATACTTTGTTTTTTTGTAAACTCTTCCATGCGGCAGCGTAGTCACATGACAAATTAAGTCACATCAAAAAATAAAGGTCATATACCCAAAATAATTATAGGTATAAACAAAAACCAAAAGACTAAACAGTTTTTTTTTTTTTTCTGGCGGTTTCATAGTTCCATACATTTGTTGCAATTTACTTTTTGTTTAATAACTTTAAAATTTTATGTATGGTATTAAATCTTGGCAGTTCTCACCTAAAAAAAATTTACAAATGTATTCACTAACATAATCAAATACTTTTTTAAAAATCCACATTACTAGATATGAAAGTAGAAGGGTAATTTCACCTGCAAAGGTGAAATTATAAACACCATTCATGCACGATTTTTTTTAAATACCTTGGTTTCAATATGACACATTCTCAACCCATGGTATTTTAAAAATACCCTTTTGGAGAAAGTTTTGTTAAAGGGTGCGTGAAATACTGACCTGTTTTATTAATGACGACTGCTTCGGTGTTCACGGTCACGATCCCGGTCTCTGTCCTTTTCACGGTATCGGTCGTCGTGATATCGGTCACGCTCACGACTCCGTTCACGGTATTCCCGGTCTCGCGATCGTGACCTATCACGACGTCTGCTCTTGTCACGATGAGATGATCGTTCACGTTCACGGGACCTTTCACGTTCGCGGGATCGGCCACGTTCCTTCGATCTGGAAATGCGTAATAAGTGTGACTACATTTCATCAATAACAACAGCTGAAATTGTAAACACCAATCATGCACAATTTTTTTAAATACATTGGTTTGAATATGACACATTCTCGGAAATAGAATCCATAACCAAAAAATTTAAATTAGCCTAAGATATGAGAAATTTTGATTTAAACTGTTTGGAATACCATTGACCATTCACCCGTTCTTTCATTGTTGTGCCTGCAAACCTTCACAAGTCAGTTGGGCGGTATTAATATCGATCTAACAACTAATCCGGCCATTAAAATATGTTTATGACTTTTTCAACATACACAAAATTCTGAACATAGCCTATACTGAAGACAGAAACTCGCAACGCTAATAAAAAGTCAATACATCAGATCTATCTGATTTGGTGATAGCTAGTTAGGTGTAATTTGCTACGGATAAGGCCGGACACTCAAGGCTGCGATGTTTTAATCATTGGCGAGAAACGTCGTTTCGAGATGTGCAGAAAACTGTTGGACCGAAGATTGGTCTTCAGTGCATATCAAAATATCGTTTACTTGTGCGAATAGTAAAACATCGTTGACTTAAATTTCCGGACATTTTAGTTACCTATCTAAAATTAGCAATAGTTCAGTTAACGAGTAAACAATTTCATCACAGTTCATTCCTCTATCGGTAATTGCATTACATCTTCAAGAGACATGAAGCAGGAGTAATTATTATTTTAGTAGATATAATAATAACCTTTCTAGGTTATGTTCTTTCGTGGGGTCAAATATCATTCTGAGGGGCAAGAGTAGTTATTTTACCCGCTATTCCTTTTATAGTAAATTGAGTTTGGGTGATATTCGAGACAATATTTTTCACCGCTGGATGTTATTTATAAAACCAGAGAAAATGCAGTGTGGATATAGTAAATCTATCAAAGAAAAAATCGATAGATATCGATTAAACATTAGTAAAATTGAAAAAAGCTGATATTTAGCATTTTCCAACAATGATTTATGGTTTTATAAATCTTTTAACTTATAGTAGGAATTCCGCCACCCTGGCTCTTTGCACATTAAAAAATGTAGTCAAATGATCACAAGCCAGCAGCGATGCAATATTTACGCTCAAGTACTCGTTCGAATGGAATTCCATTCACTTGCCTGATCATTTGTGTAACGTAATGTAGAATTATGGAGATTTATTTTTACTGCCCCACGAAGATGCTTTGTGAAAAGATCTACTGCAATATCAAAACAATTTAAAAAATATATATTGATTACAAACCTCGATCCATAAGATTTTGACTCAATTCCATGAAGGGTATCTTGAAGTGAACTGATGAGGATTTTACATCGATCATCATTAGCAACTTTGGACTGTTTAATCAGGGATATCGCCGTCACTAACGTCTCGATCGCACTTGCGAATTCACCTGAAATCCAAATCAAATTTACACTCTTAACTTCAACCAAACAACCGAAAAGTGTATTAAGTACCACCTGCACTCGCGTCGGCTACAGCACGAGCGATAGCACTACTCGATACCGTTCTATTACGATTCATAATCTCGTCAAACTCTGCCTCACTCAAAGGTGGCGGCCCATCTGGTCGTCCATCTGGAGGCCTGTAATCGTAAGACGATGGCGGTGGCCGGCTATAAAGGTCACTCGACTGAGTTGACGGCAGAGGGCCTTGCGGTGGAGGCTGGGTTTGAGACGGAGGGAAAAACGCTGGGTTTACGTGAGGAGCTGGTGGTTGATGTCCTAAGATGAGTTTTTCTTTCTTAGTTCAAAGTTACTTAACCGTAAACAAAAAATCTCAAAATCAAAATAACTTTTTTAAAAAACAATTTTTAGTTTTGAATTTGAGTTGATCATATTTTAAAAATTCAACCCCCTCAACAAAACGTTTTTTTTTTTTCTACAAAAATCACCGCCCAAAAATCAAAATCTTACCAGGCGGTGGTGGTCTAGGAGGCGGTACTGAACTAGGAGGGGGCCCAAGAGGTGGAGGTTGTTGAGGAGGAAAATTTGAATAAAATCCTAAAACCCACAGAAACATCAGTTCATATTCGTCACGTATTTCTTATTACTATTCACCTGGTGGTCGACTCCAATCCGGTCGTGGCGGAGGACCGCGAGGATCAGGTGGCGGAGGACCCCTTGGTCCTTGTGGCGGAGGAACACCATGAGGTGGCGGCTTTAAAAAATGAAACACTTTTTGTATTACGTCAATTTCCTTATAAAGCTGTAGTTTCCCATCGTAAAACACAAATAGTGTCGGTTGGCACTGGTGGTTCCTGTTAACGTTTTCGGTAATTTCAAAACGAAATTTTCATAAACGATGTCATTTGTGAATTTCACTAAAATTAGTTTTATTTTAACCGATTTTCAGGATTTTCAGTATTAGTTAATACAATTTAATGAACGATAAAAAATGAGATCAAAACTTACATTGTTCGCTTTTAACATTTCTGCAGCCAATACCTTTCTATGCAACCAAATTGTCAAAAAAATTTATTCACTTAGCTGGGAGAAATCAAACAACTATTAAGTTTAAAAATTCCATTGGTTAAATGGGGTAGAAAGCAGCTGCTTGTTTAGTCCCTTACCTTTATCAAATTTGGCATATTGTAAAAGACAGATAAAACAAAACAACAGTAACTGACAAAAAAGCCTTCAGACTATAATTTTTCATACACTTGGATTTAAAATACTATCATTTCACAGATTACATTTCTCTTCCAAGCTATCGAGCAGGTAGCTCCTTGTACCAATGACACAATATGAAAAGATTACGGCACAGTGCATTTACAAGTATTAGGTATAGCACATGATTGGCTGATCTTATTAATGTGAACTGTGGAAAATGTGAATTCCTAATAAAACAGCCACCTTTACAGAGAAACAGCACAGCTAATCTCGGTAGATTGTGGAAAATAAAACCTTCAAACGGTTTAGTTCCACAATGCCCAAAATGCAACATTCTTCAATCCAGTTTCATCTGATGTCATTACTGTGAGTTACTCCCGGGATGAGTTTCTCCCATTTGGGGCCGTGTCCTTCTCATAGTGTGTTTCTTGGTGATGAATAGTCAAATCCCGCATTGCAAATAGGCAAACTAGTTAAATCTTTTTGATAAATACTGTAGAAAAGTTTAAGTACATAAAATAATAAAACTGATCGGGTAAACCTCAAGTTTCTACAAGAATAACTTTAAACTTGGGTCAGATTTACAAAAGCTTCGTTAAGGTTACCAATCAAAAAACCACGAAATTTTACAATGTTAGATTTAGATCGTTAACTGCAATGGGTAGTTTGTGTATCATGGCCCAAGCGCCAACCCGATCGGTTCTTTTTATATTCTTGACAATACAAAGACGTCAGCCAGTATAAACCATCGACTTCAAACTCGCACAAGGTGGAATACTTTCTACATACTCAAACTAGTACAGGTCATTTTATTCAAGACCTACCATGTTTTACATTGGGAAAACTTACTTGATTACAACCGCTTGAATACTTACCAAACCTGGTGGTGGAGGTCCGGGTCTGGGAGGTGGTGGACCTGGCATGCCTGGGGGTGGTGGAGGGCCACCGGGACCTGACAATGGACGGGGCGGCGGAGGTCCTTGTGGTGGAGGAGGTCCGTTAGGTCTCATTCCTGGTGGTGCTTGTGAATAATCTAGAAAATAAATTCTTTTAGAATATTCGAAATAAGACCTACTAAGTTTCAGCTGATGGACAAAAAGAACTTACGTAAAAAAATTTATAAACATATAAATAAAGTTTCACATACTTTGAAAGTTTCTTCTACCTGGTGGATAGGGTGATGCATGATGCGGTCCCTGGTGAGGACCAGGAGGACCTAAATGTCCGGGAATACGCGGCGAAGCATTGAACCGTGGGCCACTAAACCCTCTTATTTGCCCTTGGTTTAACCCACGAGGTTGGGGACCTATCCCAGGCGGGCGGCCCAAGCTTGGACCTGTGAAATCGAGTACTGTAATCGAAAAAAAAAAAGTTTAAAAATTTACACTTATAACTTTTCTTAAGAATTTAGATACGAATTTCATTACATTTACCTGGACCTGGTTTACGACTTTGCATTTCGAATTGGTTTAATGTTTGCCTATTACAATGTGTTACTACTGGTGCTTGACCATGTATTTCCCTAAAAATTAAATATTCATTTTTTAATCAAAGTTTAGACTTTGTTAAATAAATAATATAAAAATAAGTCACTACAACCGATAACCGTAATAACTGTGGTTATAACTCCAAAAATTACTTTTTAGGTAGTTTTTCCATTACGATGCGGGATGACTGTTCTGAACCGAGCATTATAACGCAGAATCTGTAAAATTAACGAACAATTAGACCAGCTGTTTCTAATTACTTTAAATTAAGGCGTTTTTTACCCTTTCGACTGTCCATTTGCTCTGTTTTCATAAAATTTAATTTCCAAAATATCACTTACGCCTAAACCACTAACAGCCTCAATAATATTCTGATCGGTTGTCCACTATTAACCCAAAATAATTTTTTTAAAAAACCTTAATTAAAATTTTAACACAAACAAATTACCCAAGTCAAATTTCCAACGTATAAAGAAATTCTTTTTCCACTTTGTGAATTATTTGAGCCGGCCTGCACGTTATTAGTTGTCGACTTAGGCGGATCATGATGGATTGGGTACTGAAAAAATATTTTTTAAATTGAATAACAAAAAAAAACCATCAAAAAAAAAAATTCAAAAATAAAGATAAAAGTAAATACTGCCGCAATGCTTTACGGCTTTACTCACATCATCGCCCATTGGATCATCAGCGGTGGAAGAAGCAGTGATGACATCATCGTACAGATCAACACCAGCATCGTGATTGTAATCTTCTTCCTGAAAAACATCAAGATTGTGTTATCGAAATCCAACTTCATTATTCTTGTTTTGAGAGAAAATGGCGGCTCTTTGTTCCCTCTGCATAATAGCAACAAAAACATCGCCATTTTCTAAGATTTAAGCGCGTAATCTATTCCGCATTGGATGCAGCAAAACTCGCATCAAGCGTTGTAACCGTTTAACTATTAATATATTACGTACTTGATTGAAATCCTGTTCCAAATCGTCGGCATATAAATCGATGTCCACACCGTCCGTCGCCATTTTCACGACGGCTTACGTTTTACCAGAAGGCCTGTTATTTATACCAAACACAGATTTTACTTGCTACCATTAGAGGGCGACGTGTTTAAATGAAATAATTCCTTTTATTGAAACGATTAATATACTCAAAATAATTAGTTGTATAAAAATAGGTTATAAAATATAAAATATTTGTATAAAAGATAATTTCTCATTAAATTGTACAAAATACCCACGACCTTCATAATGAAAGAAAGGGAACAGACATTGATTTTTGACGTCATTTTGGTCTCAGCCTCATCGTGTTTGTGGTTCGCATTACTTTCAGTTTTCCTTGGGTTGAACAACGCAAGACGTAAAATAGATAGGTATAATTTAATCTTCAACTCTTAAATCAGACTAACTACCTCTTAAATCAGACTATCATTTATGAGTGCTGTCATTCACTTAAACTTGTTATATTAAGGTCACGAAAGTGGTATTTCCTATCATTGACGACAAGTAGGTGTGGTTTCTAAGCAGATTAAGCCTTAACGGTAAACAAGATTAAAAAGTCCGTTTTGTTTAACAAACCCTCAAAGAAAAGAAAAACATTTAAAGCTGTGGAAATTTTAAAGGTAGACAATTTTTTCAAACAGTAATTATCACATGTAGGTAAATTAAGCCTAATTAACTGTCCCTTCCGTTAAAAAAAAGAGTATTTCCGTATTTTAAAAATGTCAAATTCATTTGGCGCAGTTTCAAGCCATATCTGATTTAATTATTTTCCTCCATATGTTTCTTCCTTGAGTTTCCCCTCATCAAACAACATTAAAAAATTAAATTTTTATTAAATATTTCAGAACAAAATGGAAAAAGGAGACGCCCCACCACCTTATCCAGGAGCTGTTGACACAGGAGTTCATCCTCAATCCCAACCTGGATATTATCAAGCGGGATATGCGCCACCGCCCGGCGTGATACCTCCACAAGCAGCAACTACTTATCCAGCAGGTTGTTTTAATTATTTAACGTTTTTGATATTAGGACATTTAATAGGAGTGTGTTAACTTTTATTGTTGTGCCTTTCACTTTTGTGCTGCTTAAGGATATATTCATAATGTGGGACATTTTCCTACAGTTCCTCCTACAGGTTATGGACCTTATGTACAACAACCCCCTCAAGTTACAGTCATATCAGGTGTGTGTGTTTGAGTTGTACGATGTGATTCTTTCTTCATTGTTTTGTTGCTCCGTTGTTTCGCTTTGTTGTGAATTTTGCTTGAAGGCAGGTTTTAGTGAGTCGTGTAGGCCTAGTAAGAAATGAATGTTAATTTCACTTTTTTTACGTTGGTTAACTTCCTAAAATCAGATGTCCATTTCAAATTTTGAAAGAGTTGTTTCCTTAAAGGTGCACCGAGAGCTGCTGGTACAAATGTAACTGTGATTCATGGAGCGCCGATGTTTTTCGGCGCAAATCCAATCAACGTAACGTGCCCGCATTGCGGTAGTCAAGTAGTGACTGCTACTACAACTAATCCTGGCCTTCTAACTTGGTTATTATGCGGGATGTGTGTCTTATTCGGGTAAAGCATCGTAGTGTTAATACTATTTTTGCAGGAGGTTTGTTGATCTACCCAACTTTTTAAACTTGTAAGCATTGTGTTTACATTACAACTGGTGCAGAGTAAAATTTTCTTATTGAATCATGAGTTTGGTAATTCCAACTTTCCAAATTTGCATAAAGCTGAGCCTCGTCTGAGCAAGCTTGCCGCCCCTCCCATAAAACAACAATCTTTTGTATCAATTCTGCGTTACTTAAGTGTGAACAAATATGAACCTAGCTTTAGAGTTAGGCCGGAAACACAAGTTCGCAAATCATGACATTGTGAGATGCGTAGAAGACCAATCTCCGGTCAAACAGTTTTTCTGCGCATCTCAAACGACGCGAGCTATTGTTTTCCTTTCTAAATAACTGGTTTGCAAACCTCCTACTTTAGTTTAATCTTATCGTTATTTTTATTTTTTTTATTTTTATTTTATTTTTTTTTTTTTAGGTGTTGGCTCGGATGTTGCTTGATTCCATTTTGCATCCCAGAATGCCAAGACGTCGAACACTCGTGCCCTAATTGCCATAAATTTTTGGGTACTAACCGTCGAATGTAAACAATTTAGTACTTTTGGTAACCGAAACCTGCAGGAATGGCTACGATTTTGAATTTTTGTTTAATTTTTCTTTATTAATACTAATGAGGTTATAATATCATTATCATGTTTAAATAACACTTTAATTACGTATATTTACTTTTATTCGTACCGGTTATATTGTTTACACAAAGTGCCACGATCAGAAAAAGTAATTAACTAACGATGATTACATTGCATTGTACAAAGTAATTTTTTAAAAAAATGTGTGCAATTCTATAATCTACCAAAAAGTGTAAACTTTAAAAGTATTAATGGACCTACCATGCAATCTATTTAAGTAGATTTCATGAGTTAGAATGTACACAATTTTCATTTAAATAAAATATTTTTTGTGGTTGTAAACTTTAAAAAAAATTTATTTTAATAAGTGCCTATGTGTAATTGGACAATTTCCTAGTACGCTGGCAGTTTTACTTCGATAGCAACAAAACATTTTTGTGTTAACTTCGATGTCATTTATACTGAAGTAAACGAATGTCAGGTTGCTGAAATACAATGACGTTTAAAATCGTGTGAGCCCCTTGGTAAGCAGTAATTTTACAAACAGGTTTTTATTATATAGCGCAGATTTCATTCAAGTTAAAAGGTTGATATTACACGTCCGCATATCGTCTGCTGTTGCTGCTGGTGCTAATTTTGATTTGCTGTGGACACATCACATTTAATTTAGGACTTAGTGGTACACCGCAAGGGCAAAAATATTCTTGCCTAAGTGAATTAAGTAACTGTATTTGCAGACGTGGGAGTTGTCTTACACAGTCTTGCCTAAACGAATTACGTAAACTATCACCCGACTGACTTGCATTTGAAATCCAACGGCAAAATCAAAAAAACTCAGTAAATCAAATGCAATTGTAAGGCCCAAAATACTTCCAATATGACTTAGACATAAAGAAAGAGGGTATGCGTTTACTTCAGTATATATTTCCATAAGATTTGTTTGGTATAAATAGTCATAAACGGTACTCGGAGTTTTCATTGGAGGTGTATAAACACGAGTGAAGTAGTAAGTCTCTAAACAACGGCGGCCACAATTGCACTTAGTTATTGATGCTTCAAAAGCTTTAAAATAGCTTTTATGTGATAATGATGCAGTTAATGATGAAGTGCAAAAAGGGAGAGAAGAGTTTCCCATATAGGGAAGGCTGTGGGTATGGAAAGGTTCTTAAAAAGTTGCAATAAACTTTGATAGTAATTTTTTAATTACCTGCAGGTGAGGCCAGATAACATTTCAGACCAAATCTTGTTAAAACATTCACTTCTGCAATTGAAATAAACCGAACTGTCTCTGCATGGGTTAGATGTTGAATTTAAACGCTGGACCTGAATGTAAAAAAAAATTGATCAGATTGCTCTCCACAACTCTAAAGACTAATTAATCGGTTACATAAATAGTTAGCAATTATTTTAAAATTGGGCAACCTAACCTTGAAACATCTTCCAACATACATACCTTTTTTTCTTGAAACCATATTGAATTAAGTGCCAATGAAGGCATATCATTTACTTCTAACAAATTAATGTTGTCTCCACGAGTTGCTAAAAGATACTGCAAACAAGGTCAACATATTTTTATAGTAACTACAGCAATTTACAATTAAGTCTTTTGGCCTGCAAGTGTCATCATTAGCGAAGGTTTCCATGATAACGCTACCCATGCTCCAGCCACCTCTATACTTTGATGGATCTGAGAAAACGTAAAATTTAGTAAAATAATTTTTACCTGAAAGAAATAATTATACGTGGCGATATAAACTGAGTGCAATTTCCATAAGGCAGGGCTACAGTTGAATTTTCAAACGAAAGGAGTTTTGGTAAGCCGGCGTAAAGCTATGAATAATTTTTTTTCTGATATTTTATAAACTAACAAGCGTCAGGTAACTTAATTACCTCAAAAGCATCAAAACCGGGAATAAACATGCTTTCTAATGAAAGAAATCCCCATATCTGTTCAGCAGTCATTTTTTTGCCCTTTAGATCATTGTAGCCGATTAGTTCCCAAGGAGATACGTCACAGGATTTGCCATTTGTTTCTTCTGCTAGACCACCTCTTATATCAGTCAAATCAGTATTTTCACCACAAAGAATGACATCAGGATATTGAATTGTATCTGCGTCAATTATGGTTACAATAGTGTTCACTGGCTCAATCCAATATAAATGCAATCTATTATAAACCGTGTAAACTGACACCACAAACATAGCATATGTTAGTATCATGGAGCTAAGTTTATTTTTTTTTTTGTTGTCAATAACTTTGTAGAAAATTGGCTTAATTCTTTTATTTTTCATTCTGTTAAAGGCGATTGATTGTGTTATTTTTTTCTTTTTCAGATTCCAAGTGATATGCAAAATCTGTATTGCTGATAAAGAAGAAAGGCCCAAAAAAAGCCCTAAGTTGCCTCCAAAATCCGCAATCAAAGTCCCAGCATTGTAGACTAAACGTTCTTTAAATTCCGTATATGCTGTTCCTGCAAGTACAAGATCTATTTCGGTGTAACAAGGATCTTCATGTGAAGTGTCGCATGGTTTGTACGTTTCAGTTTCTTTGTCCATTTGATCAGCTTCAGCGTTTATCGGATAATTAAACTTTTCACACGTTTTAGTGCAATGACAGTCAGTAATTGGATGCAAATCTCCATGTAGTTTCAACACAACGCCGTAGTCTTTCCGGGCTTCTATTGGATTCTTGCAAATTGGTTTGTTGACCTCAGGAGGTGTAAAAGGGAATCTGAAGTAGAATTGAATTTAAAATGAAGAACTAAAAAAAGTTTATTATACCTGCACGAAAGATGCTTATTACAATTGTCAATTAGACATTTGGATATACAATCATGAAATTCTTCATCTGATACACAATGACTTATTGGTGAATCAACAAAAGTGTACTAAGCCCAAAATGTGCCATTTATGCGATTGATTTGAAAATTGTTGTATCTATACTTACTTTTGTTCTTCCCCACCAAACTTTTATTCTGTCGGCCACAAGTGAAGTGACAGCACTTTTCAAGGTAGGATAATTGTTATAAGGAATTAGTGAAGTCTAAGGTCAAAAGAGTTAAAAATGTTTTATAAGATTTGTGTAGAAACTACAGCTTTAGTTAACATACAAAGTATACAGCTTCAGTTTCACATATTTCTTTATTTTCTTTAAGAAATTTCACTGAAACTTGACTTCCTGCCATTGCCTGTGTTTCTTCTCCAACTGAGTATTAGAATAATAGTAGTGGCAATGTCATCTTGAAAATACCTTTCTTCAAAAAGAACTTACCTAATTCTATGACTTTGCAAATTCCAAATGGTGTTGCTTTATATCCGAACTTTAAATCCAACAACTCTCTTTTATCCTTTAAAAGAATTTTAATAAATTAAACACTAATGAGTATTAATATTATTGTTATTTCAAACCTTTTGTTGAATATGCACTTCTGTTGTGATTTTGCTCATGTTGGCAGCAAAATATAAATTATTTAATGACAAATTTGATATTCCCATTAAGTGTAAATATGGGTTCATACATTTCCAATCAATTCCAAGATCATCTTTAGGTATATCAGCTTTTCTCCATTCTTCAGTGATTTTTGGAGTGCCAAATAAACCGCACACCATAATAGGGGGGAGGGGCATTGAAGATGCAATAACATTGTAAACATCAACTGCTATAGGATAGTCAAAGAAAAAGGCAATTCTATCATATGTTTGATATGTAAGTCCAGCTAAGCATCCTAAAAAAACGCTTAACCAAAAAATTGTGGATTTGCAAGTCAGTGGCTGTCTTGTCACTCTAGACAATCCAGGTAGGGGAATTGAATTTGTAAGTGCTTCCACTTGAACTGCATGACGTATTATCCGGGAGTTGTATTTCTTGGGGTTCCCTGTATCGTAAATTTCACATTTAACAAAATTTCAAAGCATTTCACTTCATTACTGAGTTTAAAAGCCAGATTTTCGACTGAAGTTACTTACAGTGCTTCGTCATTGCAGATGTGTGGCAACAATTTGAGAATTGTTAAGTATAGTTGCTAAGGAGTAAATTGTAGCAATAAATTATTGCTGGTTGCATGACTTCACTTCACACGTTTGTTTTTTCCATGTCATTTATGAAATGTGTTTTTGGTATCAACAATTAGTCAGATCAATTGTCTCAAGGTCTGTCGAAGTATAAATCATAAAATTGTGTAAAAAAAAATCTGCATTTACAAGACGTTAAAACAATAACAATTAATTTAATTAAATGTAATTACTCAAATACTGGACAGCGTTACAAAGGGCATTGGAGTGCAAATAAACTGCACATCTTAGAGGAGGGAATGGCATTGAAGATGCAATAACATTGTAAACATCAACTGCTATAGGATACTCAAAGTAAAAGGGAATTCTATCATATGTCTGATATGTAAGTCTAGCTAAGCATCCTAAAAACATTTAACCATAAATTGTGGATTTAGATTTGCAAGTCATTTGCTGAGGTGGCTTTCGTGTCACTCTAGACAATCCTGGCAGAGGAATTAAATCTGTAAGTGCTTCCATTTGAACTGCATGACATACTATCTGAGAATTGTATTTCTGGGGTACCCTGTAACGTTTAATTGGAATCGAGATCTGGTCAGATTAATTTTCTAAAAATTGGATGAAATTCCTAAAGCCACGGCCGGTTCTACCCACTCCACGAGGTAATGGAAGGCATATAGGGGCGCTTGATGCCATAGGGGGCCTGGAATTTCAGCAAAAGTACATTTTTTTGCCAAAGCATTTCAAAATAAGTGATATTAATTACAGCTAGAAATAACTAATTATCGCCATTATATTATAATAGCAATAATTTTAGAGCGCCATATAAATTCTTGCATGAGGCGCCAAGTACCCTAGAATGGCCCTGCCTAAAGTTGCAAAATGTTAACACAATGACACATTTAAACACTGAATACTGAATTTTTTATTCAAATAGTCAAACTCAAATAGTCAAACGTGTTACAAAAAAAATTTATTCGAAAGCAACATCAGTACTTAATAAAAAATAATTTGATTTGAATGACTGCAAAACTCTGAAAATATGAAGGACAATAAATAATCTAACTTTTGCAATTCCGCTGATTTTTGCGTAACATTTGAACACGAGTATTTACATAATCTACTTCAGGTGCAGAAGGAAAATGTTTTGCTTATGACAATAACATGACTAATGAAAAAGAAATTCAAATCGGCTTCTCCACAAGGCAATGACAGTATTTTTGAGAGCAGAAACTTTCTGTTAGTTGTAAGTAGTGAATCTTAAGGCAGTTCACACTTTATTCACACTGGACTTAACATAACGTAGCGTAACCAAACTTAACGTAAGTCTGTTCACCCTAAACATAACGTGTTTACGAAGATAGAGTATCTTACGTCTGACCAGCCTTTTTAACTCAATTGGGAAGGGGGGGGGTTCACTGATTGTTAGGCAATCCACCACCTCACCCTATTGTTCCTGCTGGTCCAGCTGGCCCCCTCCGCCCCCATGGGGGACAGGTGCTTCTAATTGGTGCACTTAATGTTATTAACCTTAGCGCAGCGTACACGTGCATTTTGAGCTCAATAAAATGGCAAGGAAGGCAACTAATTTTAAGAGTATTGACCACTTTGCTCGGATTATATTTCCTCTGAGCTTTTTACTTTTTAATTCTATTTACTGGCCGTACTACTTAAACTCATATTATGCGAATAATTATACTGTAAAAATTCAGTAAATAAATTTCCAATATTCTGTGACTGGCAGCATTACATTTGCCTTTTGTTGTAGCAACAAACTTATTTTTAGTTTGCTTGTAACTGAAAAGAAATTTCTCTCTTTTGTTAAAAGTATTGATATCGTTTGTGTTACTTGCCTCAACATAGCATTATATGTATTGCTTACTATAGAAACAAGCAATTACAGGCAAAAAAATCATTATTAGAGTCCAACACTTCTAATATATACTACCGAAGTTCAAATAACTGAAAGAATTTTAAGTTGACGGTAAGTGTTAAACATATGCAAACTTAAATTTTAGAAGTTGTCATTTTAAGTATTAATGTTATGTCATGCTTAATCTGAAGTAGTACTCTACTCAATTTTAAAGCATTGACAGGTCAGAAAATGAAAAACTTTTCTTTTCAAAATTAGATTTATGAAGGCAGCAGCCACAAAAGTATGGACACGCTATTCAAATTAATATTTGTAATCTTAACTACAACGAAAAATAGTGATGCTGCGTAATGTCTAAAAAATTTCAAAATGATAAGTGACTCATTTGAGTTAATCTTTTATAGCAAATGGTACCATGAATTAATTCCCACAGATTATAATCGTTACGTATCACCATCACCAATAGGTAATTTTGTATTTTATTTATTGTCATGTTATGTCTGTAGTTAGACGTACATGTAATTGATTTTTAGATCGAAAATTTTTTGAACTCCTAAATATATGTTAACTACTACAAATCAACTCTTCCAACAGATAACCGCACAGTGCCCTACGTTTATTGTGTAATTAGACCAAGTACTATAATTGACGTTTCTATAAAATCAATGGTAACAATGTACCCAAATACGGCAAACAACTTAAAACTATGTGTTTTGTCAAAATTAGGATTTTGGAATTGAAAGCGAATTTACTGTATATTGGTATGACTCTCGACTAAAATTAGATGAGACAACTTATAAGGAGCGGTTAAACCAATCTAAAAGAATGATAGCCGAATTAACGAAGGATTACATACAACAGTTATGGATGCCACGATTAATTTTTTCTAACTGTAAAAAATGTACTCCAGGACTTGTCACAGAACATTCAGAATTAACTTTATATCCATCACTAAAAGGATCATATCTGCTTACGACATTCAGGTAAGTTATTATAAACATTAATGAAAACTAAATAAGATATCCATTGTAGGAAAACAATCGTCTTCATTTGTACATTTGACCTACAATCCTATCCATTCGATGTACAAAACTGTAGTATTAAGCTTAATTATGGTACGGATAAATCGTAAATATAATCAAAAAAAAATTAAAAATTATCTTTACCGTATTACAGTCCCTACTGTCGGTCCATCTATATTTTTAAAAATTATGAAATATTCTTTGGGAAAAATTGAAGTCCCCCCTGAGTATAAATTAATGTCTCATAACATAAATAACTGTACTGAGACCATGACAGAAACTGGTTGAGTAATTAAACGTTTGTTTCTCAATGATGTAATACTATACACAATGATTTTGCAGAAGGAACGTTGCAACAAACGTCACAACCCACAAAACAATGTTTTGAATATGTGTTCCGGTTAAGAAGAAATATAAGCTCTTTCGTGATCCTAATTTATATCCCAAGCAGTTTAATAATAATAATATCTTGGTTATCATTCTGGTTGGACGCTCAAGTTGCAGCACCACGAGTCGCACTTGGACTGACCTCACTTTTAACACTAGCTACTCAATTCAACGCAGCTCAGAAAGATTTGCCACCAGTTGCTTATGTTAAAGCGTTGGATATTTGGATGTTTTTTTGTATTTTCATTGTATTTGCATCACTTGTTGTTTTTGCTGCTTCAAATTATAAGAATAGGAGAGGAAACCGTCCAAGCAACGAAGTTTGTAATCCCCCTTCTAAATACTTCCGTCATTTTAGAACAGTACCCAAGAAAAGGCTCGACGAAATTAATAAAAATGTAAGGTTTAAAATAAACTAATTAAAAATTAAATACTTGAAAAACTTTCATTTCAGATCTCCTGCATAACCAGGGTACACACAAGAATGGCGAGTTGCTTGGCTCATTTAAAAGGCATCGACCAAATTGCTAGGGTTGTATTTCCTCTGACCTTTGTACTGTTTAATTCTGTTTATTGGCCGTACTATTTAAATTTTTATTATCTAAGTTAAATACAATTTTAAGTTTTACGTAGGAATGTATATAAGCATGAACGTTCATATTATTGTATATAAGCATAAACGTTCATATTAATGTATATAAGCATAAACGTTCATATTAATGTATATAAGCATAAACGTTCATATTAATGTATATAAGCATAAACGTTCATATTAGTGTATATAAGCATAAACAGAAGTAATTTACTTATGTCATTTACTTCTGGCATAAATTATGTTTACTACCAATACGCGTGAATACGTACGCAGCTATTGGTGACATCTGCTTTAAAAAACTTATTGAATGTGTTGTGTAATACTTCACCCTTGATCTTGAATATTTCTGTATTTGCGTGCCCTGAAGACGTGAGAGTTGTCTTATATGGTCTTGCCTAAACGAATTGCATAAACTATCACGCGACTGACTTGCATCTGAAGTCCAACGGCAAAATCAAAGAAACTCAGTAAATCAAATGCCAGTGTAAGACCTAAAATACTTCCAATATGACTTAGGCATAAAGAAAGAGGATATGCATTTTCTTCTATATATTTTTCAATAAGGTTAGTTTGGTATAAATAGTTGTAAACAGTACTTGGAGTTTTCATTGCAGGTGTATAAACACGAGTCAAGTAGTAAGTCTCTGAACAACGTCGGCCACAATTGCACTTAGTTATTGATGCTTCAAAAGCTTTAAAATAGCTTTTATGTGATAATGATGCAGTTAACGATGAAGTGCAAAAAGGTAGAGAAGAGTTTCCCATGTAGGGAAGGCTAAGGGAATGGAAAGGTTCTTAAAGGGTTGCAATTAACTTTGATAGTTTTTTTTTTAATTACCTGCAAGTGAGGCCAGGTAACATTTCAGACCAAATCTTGTTAAAACATTCACTTCTGCAATTGAAATAAACCGAACTGTCTCTGCATGGGTTAGACGTCGAATTTAAACGGCGGACCTAAATTAAATTTGATCAGATTGCACCACTAACTCTAAAGAGTTAGCAATTAGTTTAAAATTGACCAACCTTGAAACATATTCCAACATACATACCCACTTTTCTTGAAACCATATTGCATTAAGTGACAATGAAGGCATATCATTTACTGCTAACAAATTGATGTTGTCGCCACGAGGTGCTAAAAGATACTGCAAACAAAGTCATAATTTTTTAACATTTCAACTACAGCAATTTACAATTAAGTTTTTTGGCCTGCAAGTGTCATCATTAGCGAAGGTTTCCATGATGACACTGCCCATGCTCCAGGAACCTCTGTATTTTGATGGATCTGAAAAAAATTAGAATTTAGTAAAATAATTTTTACCTGAAAGAAATGATTATACGTGGCGATATAAACTGAGTACAATTTCCATAAGGCAGGGCTACAGTTGAATTTTCAAATGGAAGGACTCTTGGTAAGCCACTGTAAAGCTGTAAATAATTTTTTTTGATACTGTATAAACTAACAAGCGTCAGATAGTTTTAATTACCTCAAAAGCATCAAAACCGGGAATAAACATGCTTTCTAATGAAAGTAATCCCCATATTTGTTCAGCAGTAATTTGTTTGCCCTGTAGATCGTTGTAGCCAATTAACTCCCAAGGAGATACGTCACAAGATTTGCCATTTGTTTCATCAGCTAGACCACCTCTTATATCAGTCAAATCAGTATTTTCACCGCAAAGAATGACATCAGGATACTGAATTACATCGGCCTCAATTATGGTAACAATAGTGTTAACTGGCTCAATCCAATATAAATACAATCTATTATAGACAGTGTAAACTGACACCACAAACATAACATATGTTAGTATCATGAAGCTGTTTCTTTTTTCGTCGTCAATAACTTTGTAGAAAATTGGCTTTATTCTTTTATCTTTCATTCTGTTAAAGGCGATTGATTGTGTTATTTTTTTCTTTTTCAAATTCCAAATGATATGCAAAATCTGTATTGCTGATAAAGAAGAAAGGCCCAAAAAAAGTCCTAAGTTGCCTCCAAAATCCGCAATCAAAGTCCCAGCAGTGTAGATTAAACGTTCTTTGAATTCCGTATATGCTGGGCCTGCAAATACAAGATCTATTTCGGTGTAACAAGGATCTTCATGTGAAGTGTCGCATGGTTTGTACGTTTCAGTTTCATTGTCCATTTGAACAGCTTCAGCGTTTAACTCATAATTATACTCTTCACAACTTTTAGTACAATGACAGTCAGTAATTGGATGCAAATCTCCATGTAATTTCAGCACAAAGGCGTAGTCTTTTCGGGCTTCTATTGGATTCTTGCAAATTGGTTTGTTGACCTCAGGAGGTGTAAAAGGGAATCTGAGGTAGAATTAATTTAAAGTGAAAAACTTAAAAAAGTTTATTATACCTGCACGAAAGATGCTTATTAATATTGTCAATTAGACATTTGGATATACAATCGTGAAATTCTTCATCTGACACACAATGTTTTATTGGCGAATCAACAAAAGTGTACTATGCCCAAAATGTGCCATTTAAGTGACTGATTTGAAAATTGTTGTATCTATACTTACTTTTGTTCTTCCAAACCAAACTTTTATTCTGTTTGCCACAAGTGCAGTGACAGCATTTTTCAAGGTAGGAAATTTGTTATAAGGAACTAGTGTAATCTAAAGTCAAAAAAGTTAAAAATATTTTACGATTCGACAGCTTTAGTTAACACACAAAGTATGTAGCTTCAGTTTCACATATTGCTTTATCTTCTTTAAGAAATTTCACTGAAACTTGACTTCCTGTCATTGCCTGTGTTTCTTCTCCAACTGAATATTAGAATAATAGTGGCAATGTCATCTTGAAAATACCTTTCTTCAAAAAGATCTTACCTAATTCTATGACTTTGCAAGTTCCAAATGGTGTTGCATTGTATCCGAACTTTAAATCCAATAACTCTCTTTTATCCTTTAAAAGAATTTTAATAAATTAAACACCAATGAGTAACAATATTACTGTAGTTTCAAACCTTTTGCTGAATATGCACTTCAGTTGTAATTTTGCTCATATTTGCAGCAAAATATAAATCAGTTAATGACAAATTTGATTTTCCCATTAAATGTAAATATGGGTTCATACATTTCCAATCAATTCCAAGATCATCTTTAGGTATATCAGCCATTCTCCATTCTTCATTGATTTTTGGAGTACCATATAAACTGCACACCATAATGGGAGGGTAGGGCATTGAAGGTGCAATAACATTGTAAACATCAACTGCTATAGGATACTCAAAGTAAAAGGCAATTCTATCATATGTCTGATATGTAAGTCCAGCTAAGCATCCTAAAAAAACACTAAACCAAAAAATTATGGATTTGCAAGTCATTTGCCGAAGTGGCTGTCTTGTCACTCTAGACAATCCAGGTAGGGGAATCGAATTTGTAAGTGCTTCCACTTGAACTGCATGACGTATTATCCGGGAGTTGTATTTCTTGGGGTACCCTGTATCGTAAATTTCACATTTAACAAAATTGCAAAGCACAACTTAATTTAAAAGCCAGATTTTCGACTGAAGTTACTTACAGTGCTTCGGCATTGCAGATGTGTGGCAACAATTTGAGAATTGTTAAGTATAGTT